>QRFJ01003940.1:0-58775 GCA_006176705.1 Cocos nucifera
CGTTCAGATCTGATCAGATCAAGAGATATATTTCAAAATTTTTTTTCTTTGATCTATATCATATCTAGAATGTTTCAGATCTAATTCTTATTATTTTAATAAATAAAATAAAATAAAAATAAATTAAATCAAATTTAATTTATCTGATTTGGATAATCCTATTACCCTGTTGATGATCCTGTTTGCAGCGGAAGGTTCTGGATCTAGCCACGTAAGTGCCTGGCCTCTACTGGTATCCACTTGGGCTGGATCTGAAGATCCTCTTCTTCTCTATCATGTCTCCAAAAATCAGATCTGGATCTGATATGGAGGATCTTCAAAACTTCTTTTGAAGATCAGCAATCGTCCTTTGCAGTAGTGCAGCCTTCTAGCTTTTGATCGCCTTTCTATTGCTTGAATCACACCAACAAAAATCCAAAACTCTTTTTGGATGTGGAGAGCAAGGGGAGAAGGTGGTTTGGCATGGAGGAGGGGAGAGGTAGCCTAAGGGCATGGGGAATTGTTATTCAATCATCTTATATAATTTGAGTTGGGCACAGGGTCTTATTTATAGACTGACTATGATCCAACTTCTCTTCTTCCCAACCAATTACAACCATTTGTGAAATCATATCTAAATCTGATTGGTGGAAATAGAGTCCCCTGGATTCCTCCTTAGAGGGTGCCTAAGACCAGTCAAAGTTGGTTCTTAGAAGAACTCTAATTGGAATCCAAAAAGGAGATGGAGTCCTTATCCAATAAGGACTCCTAGGCGCCTCCAACATGGGCACACGCCAAGGGTGGCGTGCGCCCTCCTCCTAGCTAGGTTTTGGTAGGGGGACCAACCCCCACCAGCTCTCCAATAGGTGCATGATATGTGGTCAAAAGTCAAAGTGTCAATGGTCAACGTTTGACCAGTCAAAGGTAGACTTTTGACCAAAGTCAAAGAACAAGAAATGGCAGGTGACCAAAAATGGCAGGTAATGTCTTACAAAATAAGACAACCTTTTCTGACTTGGATAACCTCCAGTCAGACCATATGAAGGCCTCTGATTGAGCACAAACTCCTTTGGCTCAGACAGGACAACTTATTTATGATAGCAAAAGAAGAACGTTAGGTTCAATCGAGTGCTAGCACGATTTCCTTGAACCTAATTGAATCTCATTCAGATCAATTGAACTAGATCAGTTCAATTGATGATCACCAGATTCAAACCCTTGTTTGTGTGACCCAGTTAGGTTCAGTTCTGTATGGTAATGGGATATGTCATGATCTCTATCATCGACATCATCGAAACTCCTTTCGATGGATCAGAACTCTTCTGATTCGAACAGCTAGAATGATCGATCATCTAAATCATTCTAATTGCTCCCAAAATCCACCAGTGACACCTAGCAGTATATGGTGGCAACCCATCAGAGCTGAATGTGAACCTCTTGGTGCAGCTACCTGTGTGATTAAGTTCTTCTATCTTGAGCTCCGATCAGATTAGGGTTAAGGTAAACTCGTCAAACCCTAGTCTCTGTCATATGATGTAATCATTCGATTCGAGTCCAATGTGAAAATCTAAATAGAAACTCTTTCTATTATTTCACTCTGCCATGGCCATGGGCTTCTGGACTTGATTCTCATGATTATCATAGGGCTGCTCCTCTACCACCGAGGTAGATAGATTCCATCTTGATGCCATCCAGTTCCTACAATGAACATGCTATAGCCAACATACACCTCAGGGTTCCATATGGCTAGGAGATCGAGTAATGGTGTAGTCAAACTATAACACCCTCAAGGTGAACTGCCGATGCACCTCAGGTCAAAGAACCAGACACACTACTGCAGCATCGAGTCAGTCATTGACGAGAAGGTAGACTCCCTAATGACTACTCGAGGTGGTCACGCTCAGTGCCCTCGTTCTCTAACGAGTACCTGTACTCTCGCTCCGGTGTCTCCACACCGTAGACTCAAGACTCATCTACTAAAGAGAAGCGATTGTACACCAACCTTCCGGATCAATCACCATTCTTGTGATGGTCCTATGGTCGGGAGCATTTTATGATAATAATGATTATTCATGTCTTAAATTTTCAACTCTTAAAAATATGAATTATCATTACCATTAACTCAAAGGATGTATCACAGACACTAAATACACATATGTGATAGAAAATAATCCATTTTATTCATTATAGTCAAAATTATAATTTTGCCCCTAGAAGTGTATTACAAGTGTCAGCCAATTCTGACTTCTAGGGCACATATATCTAACAGGTAAACTATTGGCGATGCTATGGCTGTGTTGCCAATGTTTTAATTTATCTATGTTTAATTTATATCGCTAATTTCTATAGTGCAACAGAAGTATAGGTAAATATGTTTGATGATGTTTATTTACGTTGGTAATTTTAGAAGCGTGGCTAAAGCTGGCATGCTGGCACACTCTTTGGTGACAGTATTTTATATTTGTCGATGCTAATTAGCATCGCTAGAACTATTACCTATGCTTATTTTTGTATTGCTAATTATTTTTAATAAAAAATAATTTCTTTGGTGGCAATTTTTTAAAACCTATTGATAAATAAACATATAATATTTATCTTCTTTATTTACACATACCAAAATCAAATTTATTTCACTTTAAAACATCTATATAAAACATCCATATAAAATTATGTATACATATAAAATGTCATACATACAATCGATGTAATATATATATACAATCATAAAGGATGTCATGTAAAAAAATATATACATCCAAACAAAATAAAACTCCATATGTTCAGCCACATATCATAGACCTGTATTAGATTAAAAAATTAAGTTAGCAAACTAATTATCTAGTAAATGATGAAAATATATTGATTATAAATAATATAAAATAATACCAATCATAGAGAACATCCATCATTATCATCGGTGGAGTCCTGATCATAAGAATCAGTAGGAACATCAAAAGTTGGTGGGAGAGGCATACGGCGACATAACTCATCAAGCTTTGTCTTAAATGCTGTAAGCTGGGATAAAAGCTCAGCATTGGCCCACTATAGGTCTGCTATCTCCTTCTGATGTCTCATCTCAGTCTTAGCATGTCTCTTCTCCATCTCATGCAGACGAGCATCATAAGAAACATATGTTGCTTGAGAGGAGCTGGGGGCCACAACCCCATATCCCAACCTCATAATATAGCTAGGTCTCCTATCAAGCACCTCATCATAAATATCATCATCTGTGGATGCAGTGGAACCCTCAGCAGGGGGCTGGGATCATATCTCCATCATCTACTACTAATTAAAGAAAAAAATAAATATAATCAAAAGTCTAAGCTTCATAATAAAATTAAAAATAAACTCCTGCATTATGGTAAAGTTTTTAGAACTATTTAGAATCGACAAAGAAGGATTTATCGTTTAGTCTTAAAATCTATTCGTGACCAAATGATACGTTGTTAGCAAGGACAATAACGTTTATCGAGTATAGGTCGTTATGTATCACATAAGTTGATTGTCCTCTTAACTAAGAAGTATGGAGATACTGGTATGACATGTAAGTAAGATGTAGGGGTACATCTACACTGAATGTGATCAACTTTAGAGCTTTTTTGCTATCAAGATTTGTTCCGATGGAATATAAGTATTCCTCTAACTTGAGATCACTATGGTGACTTTCAAGCAACTCACTATACTTTGGTGCCGGACTACTTAAATTTTTAATTCAATGATGGAAGATTTTTAGGTATAGTCAAGTACTTAAGGAGTCAGTGTGTGAATCAAGATGGGATTGACCACTTCAGATTTAGGAGTTGTGTTTATTGTGTTTCAATTTAGCAAAACTTTAATCAGGGTAGTCCTAGTAAGGAGTTACAAGACTGATTGTATTAAGACATGATATGGATGTATTTTTTAGGGTTGGTAGTTTAACTCTGAGTCATCCTAAATATAGAGGTCAAAGGGATGAATTATGTGATAACCATATTCGAGTAGATTCTGAATATTGCAATTATGACTATTCGACCTATTCAAACATCAGATACCATTGCTAGATGGTCGCATCGATTGATACAAGAATTAATTTTTGTTCTACCAGCTTAGGTTCGAACCTATGAGATTATACACATTAGAAGTTTCTACCCGATCTGATGGCTAGTGAGAAGTTCTATTGAACAAGACTCTATGGCTAGGAGTTCCACTGGACTAGGACTCTATGATCATGAGTTTCACTCATTTGGGACACTGGGGTCAAGAGTCCCATTGGTTTAGGACTCTTTGATCAAGAGTTTTATATAGATAGGACTCCATTGCTTGGACACCATTGGATTTGGACTCTATATTTATGAAAGGTTTAATTAATGATTTGATTACTAATTAACTCAATTTGATTGAGTAATGAGTTTTGCATCAAGTCCAATTAAATTGGATTTGACCCGCTAGGTTATAAGATGACCTAATCACCAAGAATGTTTGTTCCCTGACTTGATCAATTCCTGATTTGATTAAAATTTTATTGAGCCTAATTAAGTCTAAATGAGTTGGATTTAATCTGATCTAATTGGGCCTAACCAAATTGGTTTGAATGGGTTCAATTGGATAAAAAATTTTAGGACTAGTTTGACTAGTCTTCTTGTACCACATCACCATTTCCTGCGCCCATTTTAAATCTCTATGAGAATGAGATTCTCATAAGATGTTTTCCATGCATAGAGAAGGCACACGCCCTAGTTTCTCCATGCCCCAATGGATAAACATGGGTGGTTAGTCATTCAAATTCGAATGGAATTTAAGTTTGAATGAACAACCACCTTATCTTATCTCTCCCATGCGTTCTCAACGTAGATTGGCACAAATTAAAAGGGCCTTTCTCTAGGGCATGCACAAGATCATTGGAGAGAAACCCATCAATCTGTGAGCCCCCTCCTTGTGCATGAAAAAGTTTAAAAAATATTCTCATGAGAGAAGAAATCTTGAGAGGCCTAGGGTTTGGGTGAGTGCATACCCTTGGGTTCCAGCTTGGGGTTTTGGGTAGAATTTTGTGAGTTCTAAGTATCAAAAAATCATAAAAATTCTAGCAAAGCCTCCTCTACCTCTCTCCTACCTTTGCTGGTCATTCGAAGCATCCAAAGAGTTCGTGGAGGGAGATCGAAGCCATTTGATTAAGATCAGCCATCAAATCTTCCAGCATCGAGCTAGCACTCGGGAGGACCAGAACCTCATATGGACCATCCATGGAGGCCAAACGACCTGTGTGGCTATGTTGTGATAAGAGAACCTCCCCAACAATATTTTAGTTATGGTGATCGACTATCCGCATAAGTTATTATGTTCTGAAAACAAGTAGATAGTAATAGTAAATGTGATTTACTACATGCTATTTTTATTTTTAGATTTTTTAATTGCATATATGTCACATTTCGATCCTAGTTGTAGAATTTTTTATTGATATGATTAACGGCTTTTAAAATTAATTAGATTAATTTTTAAATTTTACTGCATAAATTTTTGAAAAAATTTTGAAAGTAGAGATAGAAATCCTACATAATTTTCTTCAATGAAAATTAGGGGTTACTACTTCTATCATGCCGAAGAACAAAAGATGTTCATCAGTAAGAGTGCATTCTTTTTAGAAAAGAAGCTTCTTAGAGAAGAAACTAATACCTTTGAAGTTGAACTTGAGAAAATTCAATTGGTAGAAGAACTGACATAAACTAGTGAACCTACAAAATCGGATTTGATCAGATTAAACTCAGAGTTCATTGAAAGGCACCTTTAAGGAGATCCAATAGAGTACCGCATGAGTTGGATAGATACTATGATTTCTTGATCTGGGATGATGATCCTGTTAAGCTCAATAAGAATGACGAGGATCCGATCACTTATATGGATGCCATGCAGAGGTTTGACTCTAAAAAATGGCTCAAAAACATGAAATCTAAAATAGAGTCCATGAAGATCAATAGTATGTAGATAGTAGTTGATCCACCTAAAGGGATAAAATTTATTGAATGAAAGTAAATTTTCAAAAGAAAAAGGGGCATAGACGGGAAGGTAGAGATCTATAATGCTTATTTGGTTGCCAAGGGATATCGTCAACGTTATGGTATAGACTATGATGAGATATTTTTTTCTATAGCAATGCTCAAATCCATTCTAATCATGCTTGCGATAGCGACATATCTAGACTATAAGATCTAGCAAATGGATGTGAAAATAGGTTTTTAAATAGAGAGCTGATTGAAGAGGTGTATATGATACAACCTAAAGGATTCACATCTATAGATGAGTCTAAGGTGTGCAAGCTTTAGAGATCCATTTATGGATTGAAGCAGGCATCTTGGAGTTAGAACATGCATTTTGATAAGATCAGAACGTATGATTTCATTAAGAATGAAGAAGAATCCTACATTTATAAATAGGCAAATGATTTTGTAGTAGTATTTCTTGTATTGTATATAGATAACATTCTCTTAATTGGGAATGACATTCCTGCATTACAGTGTATAAAGATTTTGCTACCATTTTAATTCTCCATGAAGGATTTGGAAGAAGCATTCTACATTCTATGAATAAAGATCTATAGAGATAGGTCTAAAAGAATGCTTGGGTTGTCCCAATCCACATACATAGATACTATGCTGAAAAGATTCAGCATGGAGAATTCCAAGAAAGGCTATATATTGATAGATCATAAATTTTTTTTTTTCTAAGAAGGATTGTCTGACAACTCCTGAAGAAAGAGCATATGAGTAAAATCCCATATATCTTTGTAGTGGAATCTATCATGTATGCCATGACTTATATAAGACCAGATGTAGCATACTAACTAGGTGTAGTGAGTAAATACCAGTCAGATCTAGATGAGAACCATTGGAAGCTGGTTGTAAAGATAATCCTTAAGTATTTAAGCAATACTAGGAACTAGTGGCTCATATATGGAGATATAGACTTAAAACTTATAGGATATACTAATTTTAGTTTTTAGTCAAATCATGATGACAACAAGAGTGTATCGAATTATGTATTCATCCTAAATGGAGGAGCAATCGTAGGAAAAGTTCTAAGCATCATACCATAGCCTATACTATTTGCAAGATGAAATACATCATGGCATCCGATGCTGCCAAGAAGGCTATATGGTTGTAGAAGTTCATCAGCAAGCTAGGAGTGGCACCCTCCATCAATGGTCCAGTCCTACTGTATTGTGACAGTATTAGAGCCATAGCTCAGACTAAAGAATCAAAGGCACACCACAAGACCAAGTACATTCGGTGTCGCTATCACCTTGTCCGAGAGATTATGGATCGGAGTGACATCGAGCTTCAGAAGATTGACAAAAAGAAGAACTTGGCTGATTCATTTACTAAAGCCTTTGAACGAAAAAGTTCGATGAGCACAAGTAAAAGATGAGTATTTGATATTGTTCTGATTAGCTTTAGTCCAAGTAAGAGTTGTTAAGAAATATGTCATAAAGCCAATCATCTAAGTTCTAGATGATTGTGCTCGTCATATAATTTATATATAAATTATCAATTAATAAAAAATTATTTGGCTTATTCATCATAAATTGTCTATCTTCCTTAAATGAACTCTTATGTTATGATGAAGTCCTTAGAACCACTAACAATTGATAAAGAAGAATTTATCGGATGGTTTTTAAAATTATTCACTAATAGACCATGATGTTGTTATTAAGATACTATATTTATTAGTTTAATACCAACTTTTTAAATAATTAAAAATATATAAAAAATGGTGAGTCAAATCAAATTCATAGAGAAGGCAGTGCTTTGATTTTGAAATCTTTGATTTTATTAAAAAAATTAAAAATAAAATTAAAGTTAAAAAATAAAATTTAAAATTATAATAAAAATAAATAGTAGAAATTAAAATAGCATGAAAATAAATTTTTGGTACTAAGATCTACTACCTAGATCTTAGCATCTACTTATAATAAAATAAAATTTATAATAAAAAATAAAAAAGCATGAAAATAAAATTTTGTATTAAATTAAAGTTTAAAATTTAAATACATAAAATTTTAAAATAATAAAAAAAATAAAAACTAGAATTTAATTGATCTTGATCTTGGATCGGCATTGGCGTAGGGATGAGACTAGCTCTTCCTCTTGGCACTATCTACCTCGAAGCAATCATCAACCTAAGCATGGCTTTTATGCTGCATCGTAGCTTTTCTTCGATCGAAGATAGTGAATTTTGAAGGCCTAGAGGTGTTTAAATAGTTGCTAGAGAGAAGGTTCCTTTGCTGTCAGGCAATATGAGATTAAATCATCATGTAGAATCATGTATGAATAGGAATTTAGGTAAAAATTAAATTAAAAGACTGCCAAGATCACATCTTTTATCAATGTTAATGTTCTAACCATCAGATAGAAATCCAATGCCCTAAAAAATACCAAAAAGCAAGTTTTATCAGCCTAAATTTGGTTGGAATAGCTCTTGGCTGTTGGATTGCTTTAATCTAGAAGATTTGGGTCGCTGGATTGTATATTGGATGATTAAATCAGCTTAAGGTCTTCCATCAGCCATTGGATCAGGTTTTAGGAGAGATCTAGTCATTAGATCAAAGCTTGGAGCATTCGGAACTGTCGGATGGTGCAACAGGAAGCTGGGCTATTTGAATCAAAATAGGAAAACACCTTAACCATTCGATCTGGACTGGGAACCTCTTGAGCTGTCCAATGGCGCAATTGCTGTGCCTGTAGACCCTGTAGACTACTTATATCATGGACTCCGCCCAATCGAAATGCAACATGCTAGTTGAATTAACAAAATTGCCCCTAAAAGCCATGTGAAGATTTTTGTGGACTCTTTAAGGGTCCATGCATGCCGCATCAACCACCAGTCCACCATGGATCGTGCGGTTTTATGATGTCATAGTGACATCAGTTGGAAGGGGTGCTAGGCTGGTTACAGGCATGGGCTGGCTTTGCATGGGCTAGGCACTGGACTGAGCTGGCTAAGCAAACCAGTCGATTAATTTTATTTTATTTTTTCTTTAAAAATTCATATTATATCCATTTTAAATTGGATTCGCTCCAAATTTACTTCATTTTGATTAAAAAAATAAGCTTTTTTTATTTATAATTATATTTTTAAAAAATTAATAAAAGTATTAATCTTTAAAAATAAAAATAAATTAATTTATAAATTAATATTTTTATTAGTATATTTATGATAATTATCTCACCCTCCAACTTAAGCTTTGCTTATCCTCGAGTAAAAAAAGAATTTAGTTTCAAAAGTCTTTTAACTATAGAGTTTCAAATTTTATCGAGCAATTTTTAAAATGGTCATTAATATTCAGTAGAGTGTAAGTGAGGTATGTCATTGGAGTATTAATATCAATATTAAAATTAAATAAAAGATATTCAACTTTTCTAAATTTTTCTAAATTATCTCTATCTTTATCTCTAAATCATCTAAACTTTCATATGGGCAAGTATATTGTTACTTCTATTCTTTATTTATTAAAAAATTTTATTTACATTGCCTCTACCTTTAGACGTGAATATCATTGCTTACTTTGACAATGAAATCTGGTTACTCGATAGAAAATTAATGTATTTTTTTTTAACATTGTACCACTATTGAGTGTCTTAATTTCTTAAGCTTTCTATTTGATCCATGTAACGAGTATGGGATCAATAACTTTCAAATCAGTTGGCTTTAGGATACTAAGTATAGAATACCCCTCGAGCTTACTAGCTTGAATCAAATAGGTTATGAGTTAAGCCTAGCTTTACAATAAGCTTTTTTGTCCTTCCCATCTTTTGTTGCGAAACTTAATGTTTGCTTAGGCAAAGAGGCCCGGTTACTCAATGAGAAGTAGTTGAAAACTATTTTATTTTAAAGGCTATTTTTATGAAGAAAAGTATAGTTACCCTATATAAGCCCATAAAAAGTAAACTCTTCTTTGATGCTGATAGAAAAAATTAGAATTACTCAAAAAAAATTATTTGTATTCTAGATTTAACATTTTATTGGATTTTCTTAATACTTGATCTCTTAGTATCTCATAAATTCTTTTATCTATGCATCAATTTTTTTAAAAAAATACTTAGTTCAACTCGATTCTTAAGCATAATCGAGTGCCTAAATACTAAATACTAACTTCTTCGAGGATTCTTAAAATTTTTTAAATTTTTATTATTCTTTCCTCTAACTTCATCGACATTATCCTCAATGGAGTAGAAAAAATAAAGGATGCAATAAGGTATATGAAAGAATACATCTGACTCAATCGGTCTAGCATGGTTTTGAAAATTTAGCTCTTCCTCCAACTTATTCAACATGATATAAAAAGAAAATAAACTAGAAAAAATAAATTAGGTGCAAGAAAAATAAGTATTGGGTTATCTTCCAACAAGTGCTAAGTTTATCATCTTCGACTAGACTCAATGTAGCTTACCTATCCTGTGTCAAATACTAGATTGATAAATTTTAATGATTTTGGATTGTCAATCTTAGGAAGATAGCTTGTTATTCATTTATTGATAAATTCATTGTTAATTTTGGGAAGATAGTTTGTGACCCCTTTCTCAGATCCTTGTTTGTTAAGAATTTCTCCTATTTGATCTTCTAAAATACTCATGTATTGAGTTTTTGGGTTATGAGTTAAGTCCGATATAATGGGTACTGGAAGGGTATCATTTGATTCTAAGTTTTCATATGTGACTAAAGGTGGCTTTGGTTTTGGAGGTAGATTAATATTAACTTGCTTAAATAATTTCATTGGCTTTTCATTGTGAGCCCCTTGCTTTTTATGGAAAGTATCAGCTTCTAGGAGTGAAGGGAATAGGACTTTAGGTTTATAGGTCTTGGGTAAATCATCTACTCTCTTCTTTTTATTGTCTGACTCATTGGAGCTAGCATGAGCACCAGTTCTGGGCTCAGATTCTTCAATATATGGTTAATCTCAATAAAAATCTTTTCTTCTATATTTTTGTCTTGGCTAGTATCAGTACTAGCTTCTCTTACCTGATTTTTGTATGGATCTTCAAGAATTCTATTACTTCTAAGCTCAAAAATTGCTTTGGCATTCTCAAATTGGAGATTCTTAGGTGGAACATTAGATTGATGATTAGGTCTAGGTGGTTGATAGACATTGGATGGATTATTTTTAGAATTTATAATCGATTAGCTTGGTAATTGACCTAGTTCTCTCCTCATGGTAGACTCAGCTAATTTTTCTATTTGAGCTTCTAGCCTAACGATGGATTGCTGTTGAGTCAAAATCAATTATTGAAGTTGGTTAAATCTATCGTTGGCTAGATTAGTCTGTTGAGGAGATAGGTATGATGGTTGATTATAATACAATGGATTGGTGGATTGACTAGATTGACCACTATTAAAGGCATAGTTTTGGTATTCAGGCCTATTTTGAAAGTTTCAAACCAGTGGAATTTGGGTTTGAGCCTGTCTATTAAGGTCTCCAAGTAAAATTAGGGTAGGTACTCCAACCTAGGTTATATGAGTTTGAAAATGGATTATTAACCAGCTTAGAGTAGCCTTGTATAACTTGGACTTGTTCTTGGATAAAAGGCAAAAACTATGCAACCATGAAACATTTACTTACATGATGGGCTGGGCTAGCATAAATAGAATAAATCTTTTGATAATTAGAAGGTGATGTATATTGTGTAGGAGATTGTTGACCTATGATTAGAAATTAATCTAATTTTTGGACAAGAAGGTCGACTTTATCTAATTTTTGGGCTATTAGGTTCAAGTCAGCCTTAGAACTAGAGTCTAGATATTTGATCTCATAGATTCCTATCTATTTTTGGTAGAAAGATAATAAAGCATGGTTAATTGAGTTTTTACTTAAAATTTCAAATAAGGGATAGGCTTCGCCCTCACTCTTGCTCATAAATGCACCTCCATAAGATACATCTACCATTTATTTATAATGGTCTCCTAAATTCTCATAAAAAGCTTGAATAATTTATCACTTAGATAGACCATGGTGTGTGCATTTTCTAAGAAGTTTCTTAAGTTTCTCCCATGATTCGTGAATTTGTTTCTTTGAAAGCTAAGCAAATTCAGTGATGGCTCATCTCAGGGTGATGGTTTGACCTATGGGATAAATTTTTTTAAGAAATTCATATTGCAATTCAGTCCAAGTTTGGATTGGTCTCTCTATTGTGCTAAGCCAATACTTTGTTTTATCCTTTAATGAAAAAGAGAATAAGATTAGTCTAAGAGTATCATCAGTCAAATTTTAAATTTTTACCATAGAGTAGATTTTTAAAAACTCATCCAGATGCTTATAAGGATCTTCATTGGTATTTCCATAGAAAGATGTGAGCATCTGGATTGTGGTCGACTTAATCTCATAGTGGATTATAGGGATATTAGGTAATTGGATACAAATTGATAGGTTATAAGTGGAAGGAATAAAATATTCCTTCATCGACCTAAGTAATTCTTTAGAATTTTTAGCCATTTGATTATTTGGTTTAATATGGATCAGCCATTCAATTTCAAGATTAGATTTAACTAAATTAGAAAAAGTGATCTCCTACCATACATGTACTAGTGCAATCCTAAATATAGTTCAAAAAATTATTTTATTATTTTATTATTTTTAAATTAATTTTATACTTTTATAATTTTTAATTTAGTTTAATTTAATTTATTTTTTATCTTTATTTTATTTTATTTTATTTTTGGAGGAGAATAGGAGAAAAGGAGAAGAAAGAGAGAAAAGAGTTCTAAAGAAGAAATCTTAAGGAGTTCTAAAGCTACGAAGAGATAGAAGAATTAGTTTTAATTAGGTTTGATGTTTCAGTTAGCAATCAAGTTAGACAAACAATCCTGACTAAGAATTATCTTAGATTTAGATAGCTCCTAACTGACAAGATTACCTTCAAATCCTCTAAGTCTAAGATCAACCACTCAACTGGCTAGGTAAGTATAAGATCGGCAGGAGTCCCCTCGTTACTTTTCTTAGATACCAATTATCTTGGCTAGGTAAGCTAACGAAATTAATTAAGTAACCACCTACTTTCAGGATGCAGTCTCCGAATCACTTGCCTTAGACATCAGTCAAACTGACTAATTCTAACCTAGTCCAACTCTTAGGGTTTCTTATCTTATTGAGCTCGAATTTTTAGGGCCGTGTCTAATTGATTTTAAAATTAAAGGCTTAGGTCAATGTAGAATGCTGGTTAGTTATTTATGGGCTAAGAAAGGATGATCAAATTTTCATCTCATCTTGTTTAATAGGTTATGCTCTTAAATTGATATGAGATGAATATACACAATCACTTTCAAACAAAGGATTCAATGCAACTAAATTAGATGCATGAAACTAATTAGACTTGGGAGATGCTTACCTTGTTTCCATAATAAAAAAATAGAGTATTAGTGATGGACATTAGTGATGGCATTTTTTCCATCATTAATAATGGATATTAGCGATGAAATTAGCGATAGCAAAATTACCATCGCTAATAATCTTTTTTACTGACAACTTTAACGGTGGAAGTTTAGCCATTGTTAATAGTTATTAGCGATGGTAGTGACGATGACAATGCTGTTGCATACGTATTGATGACAATATTAGTGATGGTAGCTAGCATCGCTAATACTAAGTAATTTTATTTTTTAATTAGATTTTATTATTATTAATGATGGTAGATAATTATTAGCAATAGATTTTGTCATCGCTAATAAAAAATAATTTTATTTTTTTAAAATTAGATTGTAGGATTATTAGTGATGGAATTATGTTATTAATGATGAAAAAAGCCATTGATAATATTAATAATTTTTAAAAATATTTTTTAAAATTATTTAAATAATTTTTTTTAAAATTACTAGCAATGGTAAATTGAGTCATTGCTAATAGCCATTGATAATTAATTAATTTAACTATAATTATAATCAATATTTTTTAAAAAAAAATTAAATTTATTAGCAATGGCTTTTTCATTACTAATAGTCAAAAATTCATCGCTAATATATATTAACGACGACAAAAATGCCATCGCTAATTTTAATTTTTTTATTTTTTTAAATATAATATAACTTTAAAATTTAAAGTTCATCTTTATGATATCTAAATAATTATTGTTAAAGTATTATCACAAAATACTACCTCGATCCGATAGCCCAATCTATGTTGATCAATAAAATTTAATTTCGATGGTCACAGATGATCACTTGATGATTTAATAGATAGAGACCACTGATGGATTCAAAAACTAACAATAATAATCTCGATGATATTTATAGAGTACTATAAAAATTTTACTTCAATCAAACATCATTATCATGATTAATTTAGCATGGAATGATTTAGACCGTTAAATAAAAAATGAGTGATCAAAAGCCCAAACAACATTCTATTATAAGATAATTTTTTAGATAAATGATCTTTGCTACTACTTTGATCATTTATATGGTGGTGATCATAAAATTCAAACTATGCATATATGAACGATCCAAAATTATATGACTCTTGATACTTATTCTTGAAGTCCTTAAGTAATTATACTTGTGCTTTTGTAAGATCTGCTTAACGTGAATGGTTCATATATGTACAGTTTAAATTTTAGGATCATCACTATATTAATGATTAAAATAGTAGTAAAGATCATTTATCTAAAATATCGCCTTAATCGAATGCTGTTTGACCTTTTGATCACTCATTTTTATTTAACGATCAAAATTATTCTATGCTAAATTGACCATGATAGTGATGTCTGATTGAAGTAAAATCATGATCGTATGCTAAAAATATCATCAAAATCATTGTTACAAATTTTTGAACCCATTGGTAGTCTCTATCTATCAGATCATCAAGCAGTCATTCATGGCCATCAAAATCAAATTTTATTGATCAACATAGCTAGGGCTATCAGATTAAGGTGGTCTTTTGTGATGATACTGTAACGATAATTATTTAAATAATGAATGATAAATATGAGCTTTAAATTTTAAAATTATATTATATTTAAAAAAATTTTAAAAAAATATTAATGATGAATTTTTTACCAATGGCATTAGCGACAATAAGTTTGCCATCACTAATAAAAAATTAATTATCTGATAAAAATATTAGTGATGAATTTTTATTTTTAGCAATGGAGTTTCATCGCTAATGCTTTTATCGATGGCATTAGTGATGGTAGGTTTGTTGTCGCTAATAGTCTGCAACTTCAAAACAACCGAGGAGAAAAAAATTTCACTCTCATGCTCATTCTCTCTTGTTCCCGCCCCTCATCCTCCTTTCATCAGCATCCAAACCTCCCTCACCCTCCAACCCTCCTTTCCTCCCTCTCCATCCCATTCCTCCGGTGTCCCACAGCTGATCTCTCCCTCTCTTCCCTTTCTCTATCTTGCCACTGTCGGAGCCCTCCCTTCCCTCCCTTCCTCCATCCTGCCATCGTCGGAGCCCTCCCTCCTCCATCCTAACATCATCGAAACCTCCCCTTTCCTCCATCCCACTATTGTCAGAGCCCTCCCTCTCCTCCATTCCTCCATCCTACCACTGCTGGAGCCCTCCCTCTCCTTCATCCCGACAGCGTCGGAGCTCTCCCACTCCTCCCTTCCTCCATCCCGACACCGTCGAAGCCCTCCCTCTCCTCCATCCCACCACTCTTGGAGCCCTCCATCTCCTCTCTTTCTCTATCCCACCACTCCTTCCTCCATCCCACCACCGCCAGAGCCCTCCCTTCCCTCCTTTTCTCTATCCCAACACCATCGGAGCCCTCCCTCCCATCGTCGATCACCCCCCATGCAGTGGCTGCTCATGGCCCCCTCCTGGCTCTCGATCCATGGTGCATCCCCCCTTGCTTCTATCAGTCTTTCCATGAGCTTGTCCCAGAACTTCCCCTCCCTCGGCCTATCACCCCTCCTCCAGTGGAAAGGTAAATTTGTGAATAATTTTTTTTTGTTAAGCATGTTTTGTATTTGAACTCGAACTGTTCATTCAATTTTAACCGATCCAAACTGTTCCAACCTAAAAATTGAATAACAAAAAAGTAAAAATCGAAAACCAACCCAAATAACAAAAAAATCAAACTAAAATCGAATTGAGAATTTTGATTTGATTTGATTTGGTTTTTTGGTTTTTTATAATTTTATTCATTTTTAATTATCTATTTTTGATAAAATATATCCAAATAATTATTATCGATTCATTGTTAGTTTGTTATATTATATTTAATTAAATTTAGGATCTATTGAATTTATTGATTGGTAATTTTATAAATTAAAAATTAATAATTGATAAGTAATGGTACATTGGTAATTGATAAATCATAAGTCAATAATATTTGATCGCAAAATCGATCACTAAATTATTAGTGATCGATTTTTAATTTTTAGCGATTGATTTTTCAATCGCTAAAATTCTATTTTCTTATAGTGAATTTCACTCCATCCATCTTTTTTTTTGATTTATTTAATCATTTATTATACTTTATCTTCTCTCATTATTTATTTTTAAAAAACTAACTTTTTTCGTTGTATAGAGCTGAGATAGTATCATCATCAAAAAAATATATATATCAGGTAATTTAACTTTAACCAACTTATTTTTTTGCTATAATAATTATTTTATTTAATTATGATATCTGTGTAAATTTGTAACATGGAAATGTAATATTTACTTTTTGATTTTCAGTACAAGCAAAGAAAAAAGTTATGAAAAAATTAATTAATGTATAAGTTTCTAAAATAATATTGCATGTCATATATTAGGACCTACGGCTATGTGACTAGTTGGCCTTGTTATTCCAACCATTACATCAAATAATTCTATTAGTAAACTCTTTTATTTATTTTAAGTTTTTATATTTAGAAGCTTCACATATTTAGGATAAGCTTGAGTCAGGAAAGGAGATTTAAGGGCTAAAAATTCAATCTAATCATCCAATTGATGGGTCGGAGGTATCTATAGTTCCGTATCATCGAATGGAATGTGTAAAAATAATTGATTCGAGAATCGAAGGAGGATATCAAAAGATACACCTCTATATCAAAATTTATGAATAATATTTTATTTTTTTTTATTTTAGGATGTTGGGATATCTGGCTCTCATCCACCAGCTGCTAGAGATGAGCAGGAGGATGAGGAGAATGCTACTTTTTTTTTTTAATTTATATATAATTTTGATACATCATTATTCTATGTGCCCTAGTAGAGCAGTGAGGAGTATGCTAGTAGGTGGCAGAGGACTCGACAGAATCAGACTACTCAGCAGGATCTAATAAGGCACACGGGTGGCTCCATCGATATACATGTTGTGGCTGATAGATTGTCAAAAAATTCTATCATATAGAGTGCAACAAACTTCAATAACTTTCCATCTATTGACCCGGTCCATAACTTAATGCCATATAGAAAATAGAGGAGAAGGGTGGGCGTGCATGATGATCAGGGAGAGAGGAGATTTATCGCCAAAAATAAGAGAGAAAGGGCATGGAGGGTGTGGGATATAGGTGGTGCAAACAAGATGGATCCTAGTCTCACTAGGATTCCATATTTGACTTGGTCAAATATGGTTTCTCAAATCAAATCAAACCAAAAGTAACTCAATACAATTAAATTAGGTCCTAATCTAATTAAGAACTTAATTAAATTAGATTAAATCAGATTTAATTTTGATTTAATTTTCTAATCAAATTAGAAAATTGGGTTGACCCAAGTCCTAATTGAATTAGGATTAGTTCTTCCTTGCACTTGGCTTATCCAATAAATCAATTGAACTTGATCTAATCAAGTCCAAATAAATCTAATTAAATCATATTTAATTAGACTTAATCTCAGTACTCTAACTTAATCAAATTAAGTTAATTGACAATCGAATTGCTAATCGATCCTTCTATAACATTTACACTAGGTTAAACATCAATCATATTGATTGTTTAACCTTAGAACAATTCTCAATCATTGATCAACCATTTGATCGGATCGAGAACTCTAATGTGTGTGACCTTATAGGTCCGAACCTAAGTCAGTAGTATAAGAATAAATTTTTTTACTAGTCGAAGTGACTATCTAGCAATGATACCTGACGGTCGGATAGGTCGAATGTATAGAACAACATCCTTAAAACCCATATGGATATAGTTTTCATATAATTCATCCACTAAAATGCTCATAGGACACCTTAGAGTTAAACTATCAACTCTGATTAGACTATCCATATTGTATTTTAAAATATCAAATCCATCTCATGGATTACCTTGGCCAAGGTTTTACTATATTGAAATATAGTGATACATTCTTCTCCAACTTTAGGAGTAGTCAATTCCATCTTGATCACATATTGACTTCGTAAGTACTTGACTGTGCCCAGAAGCCTTTCGTTACTAAATTAAAAATTCAGTTAGTTCAGTACCAAAGTACAGTGAGTTTCTTGCAAGCCACTGAGGTAATCTCAAGTCTAAGGGATACTTATACCTATATCCCATTAGAGACAATCTTGATAGCAGAATGCTCTAGAATTGGTCATGTTCAGTGATGATGTACCCCTATATCTCACCTGTATGCCATATCAGTGTGTTCACACTCCTTGGTTAAGAGGATAACCAACCTATATGGCATATAGCGACCTATGCTCGATAGACGCTGTCATCCTTATTAATAGCCTATCATTTGGTCATGAATAGTTTTAAGGACTAATCGATAAATTCTCTCTTTATCAAACCTAAATAGTCCTAAGAACTTCATCATAATAATAGAGTTCATTAGAAGATGAAAACTTATGATGAAAAATATCAAAAATATATTTTATTAATTAATAAATTAATTATAATTATAATATAGCTCAACCATCAATAAGCTGATGATTGGCTTTGTGATACGATTTTCAATAACTTTTACTTATCCTAAAGCCACTCAGCACAGTATCTAATACCTATCTTTGACTTGTAGTTGTCAAACTTCTTTATCGCTAAGGCTTTAGTGAAGGGATCAGCCAGGTTCTTCTTTCTATCGATCTTCTGAAGGTTGACGTCATCTCGATCCACAATCTTCTAGATCAGATGGAAGCAGCGCAGTATATACTTCATCCACTGGTGTGCCTTTGGTTCCTTCGCTTGAGCAATGGCACTAGTGTTGTCATAGTAGAGTAGGACCGGGCCATCAAGTAAGGGTGTTACTTCGAGATCGATGATGAACTTCCTTAGCCAAGCAGCTTTCTTCACGACATCTGATGCTGTGATGTACTCTGCTTTCCAAATAGAGTCTGCCATAGTATGCTGCTTGGAACTCTTTCAGTAGATGGCTCCATCATTCAGAATAAAGATATGTCCTAACATGCTTCTTCTGTCATTATGGTCAGATTGAAAGCTAGAATCTGTAAATCTAATAAGTTTCAGATTTGACTCACCATAAACTAACCATTGGTCCTAATATTTCTTAAATATTTAAGGATGGCTTTAACCACTTTTCAGTGGTTTTCTCTAGGATCAGACTAGTATCTACTAACTACTTCTTGTGAGTATGCCACATCTGGTCTCATACATGTCATGGTGTATATGATAGATCCCACTGCTAAAGTATATGGGACTTTACTCATATGCTCTCTCTCTTCAGGAGTTGTCGGACAATCCTTCTTAGAGAGAAAAATTTCATGGCTTATCGGACGATAGCTCTTTTTAGAATTTTCCATGCTAAATCTCTTCAGCACAGTATCTATGTACATGGACTGGGATAACTGTTGCCCAGCAAGACAACCAAAGAGGGGGGGGGGGTTGAATTGAATTTTTCAAAACTTAAAATAAGTTAGATACTATTTTCAAAAATAAGTAATGTGATGGTGTATGCTTTTGTTCTAAATATGCAGAAATGCAGAAATATAAATGTAATGAAATAAAGTAAACAAGGCAATCACAAATACTAGAAAATTTATAGTGGTTCGGTGCCCCTTGCATCTATGTCCACTCCCCATGGCCCACTTGGAAATTTTACTTTAATCTTTATAAGATTATAGTCGGATAGTTTTTCAAGACTCACTATTTAAAATCTATTTGGTTTTTACATCGACTCACCAACCACAACCAACCTCTAAGCCAATCCTTAGCTTACAATCCAATTTTCAGGCTTGGATAAGCCTTTTTCTTAGCTTCAAAATCCTATTGAAGCTAAGTTACAAGAAAGAGAAAAGTTGAACAACAAAAATGAACAAAAAGCTTCTTTGATGAGCAAATAAGTCAATGAAGCTTTTTGGAATCTTCTTAGAGGGAGGATTTTAAACTATTTGAGCTTGTCTTCTTGCAGAATAAAATCACTTGATTTGATGTTCTTAGAGTTGGAAGTGGAATGCTCTTTTTTTAGGGCTTATTTGACTCTTTCTCTTAACTTTTTGATTTCTTTCAATGATTGAATAGTTATGTCACTTCCTCCAAATATTTTGTAGGTGATTTTTCATGTTTGAGAGGTTGAAAAATCCTATTTGACCGTTGGAGAAGCAAAAATAACCATTTGAACCAAATCTGCATAGTTCTGGATAGTCTATAGAAACTAGCTATTGGAGCTCGAGTCGAACCTTGAGTTAACTTGAGCCTCAACTCAAGGTCATTTGCTCTGCTCGTTCCTCAGCTCGAGAGTTTTTGTATGAAGATCAGTTCTTTTGTATTTTACTGAGTCTTCAGCTCATGGATCTTGAGTCGACTCGAGCCTCTGCTCGAGACTGTGCCAAACTTTGCTTCAAAATTATCATCTTCTATATTTCTCCTGAGACTTCAACTCGAGAATCTCGAGTCTACTCGAGCCTCTGCTCGAGACCTTGCCCCAAAATCATCATTTTCTAGATTTTTACTGAGACTTCGACTCAAGAACCTTGAGTCAACTTGAGCCTCCACTCGAGACTACTTCTTCTGAAACTTCTACATGCTAGTCTGCGTATCAGCTCAAGCTGAATAACGAGTCAAACCATGAGTTGACTCGTGGGCTTCTTATGTTGAAAAATTTTAGTTTGCCCAAAAGTTTTTCTCTTGAATTCTGATTTTGGGATATCTTTTTTAAGCCTTATTTCAGGTGTGATTTATGCTCCAAATGCCTCCAACTCTTCTCTATCAATTTTCAAATGCACTTATATAGATGTTTTATTTGATACTCTAAAATACATCCTGAAATATGATCTCATCAACTTCATTAGTTCAAATATATACTCAAATATTTTGTTACTCATCAAAATCAATCCTTGGGGTCAATAATCTTTTTCTTTTTGATGATGACAAAACTTTAAGTATATGAGCAAGAAATGTGCAATAATAAAGAGACTAAAGATTTAATCCTTTTTGTATTTTTATATTTGGCTCCCCATCAATTTATGCTTGTATTTTTAATTTATCTTTTCACTTCAAGGTTAGGTTTTCTGCTCGTACTTATTAGAATGGTAAATTGCCAGTATATATCCATATGTATGTGCCAAGCATTAGTATTAAACAATCATATATAGAGTATGTATTATGACACAAACTCCAAACTTATAATGCACATATATACATTGAAAATTTCAATCCTTAACATACTCATGCTGAAAACCTTAACACATTCAAGCTGAAAATTTTTACCTTAACATATTTATGCTGAAAATTTTAAATTTAACATATTTAAAGTGAATGAATTCATGCTCATATACATATTACTCCTTTTTATCATCAATCAAAAATATAAAGTTAAGACAAATGTTCAGAATGAGTGTAAGAGTAAGTGATCATGAGTTTCATTGCATTAACAAGATGAGTGTATTAAGCTACCAAAACACACTATAATACAATAAAACATTAAGTTTAAAGCAAGACCAGGTTAAGCAAGTTTACATCTATAAGTACCAAGTACATGGAGTCAAATACAATCATATAC
The DNA here is from genome assembly GCA_006176705.1 of Cocos nucifera. NCBI lineage: Eukaryota > Viridiplantae > Streptophyta > Magnoliopsida > Arecales > Arecaceae > Cocos > Cocos nucifera. The sequence continues at coordinate 21,818 of QRFJ01003940.1, forward strand.
TCCTAATACATAGATCTAAGTACAAGAAGTGGACAGACACTAGAGCCTACGAGGCTGCTCATCATCAGATGGAATCTCTAATATTTGGGATGAGGCTCGTGAGGTAGAAGGTCTGGCTCTGCTGCTCCTAGTCCTAGTAGAAGGTCCGGCTACCTATGAGGGAGGAGGCTCTCCATGAGTATAGAATCTAAGTGGTGGTCTGCTCTCACTCATGGATACCTGGGTGGATTGATCAGGTGACATAGGTGGAGGAGGTGGAGGTCGAGGCATGGTTGCCCTGGCTATGGCATCTGTTGTTGCTGCTACTACTGGTATCGCACTTGTAGTGAGTCTTTCAATTTTTTTAATCAAACTGCCCATGGCTTCAAGTACTGAAATGATACCCTGCTACTGTGCCTGACCTAAACTGCTGATCGCTGCCATCATCTCAGTGCCTCCATACTCAACTCTCCCCCTGAGCTGAGCAAGCTCCTCAGTAATACTTGAGTAATCAGTGGGTGTGCCATGTGCATGCTCCCTCTGCTCTAGAGTAGTAAGCCTCTAAGAGATAGTCCTCATCTCAGTCTATACAATCTCTACTCTCTCAGATAATCTATGAATCTCTCCACTGACTTTGATAGATATCATATCTACCAGTCTCTCTATAGATGCAGAGTCAGCAGCTGGTGTCTGTGGGAACCTTTCCATGGATGGAGCTCGAGGTGTCATAGGTATACTGGGTTCAGTGTCAGGTGCATCTCAAACTGCAATAGGAGTAGAGGGCTCTCCTGCCTCCATTACTCTAGGCACTCTCCTTTCTTGACCAGAAATATTCTTAACCCATCTTTCATCCTCTACATAATACTGCATTCTGGTTAAAGCTCTCATGTCATAAACATCATAGTGAGACTGCTTCTTACTTGCTTCATTCTCTAGTGATACTCCAGCAGTCTCAAAGATCCTAATCAGGGCCATTCCAAAAGGCAAGCATACCTTGTTTTATGATGCAGCCTTTCTCATCTGATGCATCATTATATCGGACAGGTTTATTTGAGTTTCCTGAACCATCAAATACATCATACACAACTCTCTTTCAGATACAAAGTCATGTCTACCTAATTTTGGAATAAAAATTCCACTAATGATATGATGAAGAACTCTTATTTCGACTGATAGTGTGGGTGTCAGTACATCTCCACTGATATCATCCCTACCCACAATTAATCTTAAATCCCTCTTTTTATCAGATAACTTTTCAGGCACAAAATCTTCTTTTGTGATTCCGAAGGTCTAAGCCAAACTCTCCTCTATGACCTCAATTTGTATGTCTTTGACTATACTTACAATTTCAAAAATTTTCTTTTAAGATTTTCATAAAACTCTCTAACCAATTTAGGATACATGGGGATGTCCATTGTATAGAAATTCCTCCACTCCATCCTACCAATCCAAGTCTCAATAGAAAAATTATAACTTTTAAAGAAATCAAAATCAATTCTCCTCTTCATTGTAATGGCTCTAGTGGCCAAACTACCGACAGGTGAAGGTGGTGGAGGAGGCGAGTTTGGTATACCTTGATCTTGTTGAGGTTCTTCCTGAATGGGTTCTTCAGAGGATTGAAAAATCTTAGATGGTTGGAATGCTGCCCATTCCATTCGGGCTTTCCTTCTCCTCACCTGTTCTTCGGCTCTACGGATATTACAAACTTTCCGCACTTCACGCCTTTCTCCAACCATTTTACTCAAAGTCGGTCTTTGACTTCACGAATCGAAAGAAAGAGATTGTAGGAAGACAAGCAATACTATTGGATTGGGTTTGGAGGGATGAGAGGCCCTCTGCTCATCAAGATGAAGATTTCTAGGGCGTCGCGAATAGTCATGGGTCTGTTTTAACCCCTATGGCCCCCGATCCTCAAGTCGACTCGTGGTTTTGAACTAGTTTGCTTGAGTTGACTCGAGCAATAGTTCTAAAACTTTTAAAGTTTCAAAGGAAATTTGTCATTCAAGTAATGTCTAGTTATTTTTCTAAATATTGATCATTAATTTTACACATAAGATTTAATTCTTTTGGGTTTAATTTGATTTACTTAGAATTATGAAGAATAAAATTTAATCAGGTTGATAGCATAGTCCGAAGTCTCTTCTAATAATGCTGAATTTTTCTTCACTAAGGGGTTTTGTGAATATGTGGTGAATATGTTAGCTAATTATTTATCAATATAAATAAATTCAAGAACCACATCATTGGTTTGTACATGGTCTCTTATGAAGTGATGCTTTATCTCAATGTATTTGGATCTTGAGTGTTGAATTGGATTTTGGTTAAATTGATTGCACTTGTATTGTCACATCTTATAGGTATCTCATTAAGTTTGGATCCAAAATCTTCTAATTATTATTTAATCCAAAGAATTTATGTGCAACAACTTCCAGCAGTAATATATTCGACCTCGGCTGTTGATAGAGCTACTGAGTTTTATTTCTTACTAAATTAAGAAATTAAATTTACTCCTATAAATTGACATGTGCCACTAGTGCTTTTTCTATCAAGTTTGCATCCAGCAAAATTAGCATTAGAGTAACCAATTAATTCAAATTGAGATGCTCTATCATACCATAGTCCTACATTAAGTGTTTCAGATAAGTATCTAAAGATTCTTTTAACAACAAGCAAATATGATTCTCTAGGGTCTGATTAATACCTAGCACACATGTAAATACTAAATACTATATCTGATACACTTGCAGTAACATAAAGAAGTGAGCTTATCATACCTCTATATAATTTTAAATCTACTTTCTTACCTTTCTCATCTTTGTCAAGTTTGCAGGATATACTTATTGGTGTGCCAATTGGTCTTGAACTCTCCATCCCAAAATTCTTTAGTATTTTTTTATATATTTTGTTTGGTTGATGGAGATCCCCTCTTCATTTTGCTTAATTTGTTGTCCGAGGAAGAAGTTTAACTCTCCCATCATGCTCATCTCGAGCTCATCTTGCATTAACTTAGCAAATTCTTGACAAAAAATTTCATTAGTGGCACCAAAAATAATATCATCTACATAGATTTGTACCACTAATCGATTCTCATCTTTTCTTTTTAAGAATAAGATTTTATCTACATTTTCTCTAGTAAATTCATTATCTAGTAAGAATTTACTTAATCTTTCATACCAAGCACGTGGGGCTTGTTTAGACCATACAGGGCTTTATGTAATTTGAATACATGATTTGAAAATGCATGATTTTTAAATCCAGATGGTTGTTCAACATACACTTCTTCTGCTATATAACCATTAAGAAATGCACTTTTTATATCCATTTGGTATAATTTGAAATTCGTGAAACATGCAAAAGCAAGTAATAGTCTAATGGCATCTAATCTAACTATAGGGGCAAAGATTTTATCAAAATCAATGCCTTTTTCCTGATTATATCCTTTTGCTACTAATCTAGTCTTACTTCTTATAATGATTCCTTGTTCATCCAATTTGTTTCTATATATCCATTTAGTTTTAATTATTGGATGGTCATTTGGTCTATCAACTAGGATCCATACTTTGTTTCTTTCAAATTGATTTAATTCTTCTTGCATGGCATCTATTCAATATGGATCAATTTTAGCTTCTTCTATTGATTTAGGTTCAATTTATGAAATAAAAGCTATGTAATTATTTATATTTCTAAGATAAGATCATGTTCTTACCCCCCGTGATGGATCACCGATTATAAGATCTTTAGGATGTCCATGTGCATACTTTCGTTCTTTTGGCAGCTCCTCTCTTGGACTGTGAGAGGACTCTTCATTCTTCTCTTCTTCATTATTTTAAGGTAGAGCATTCTTGAGTGTTAGATTGTCCATCTTGTCATGAAGATTTTCTGCATCCTCATCTAAAGCATCTTCTTTTCTAATAGATTTGTTATTATATTCATCAAAGTTAACATAAATTTATTCTTCAATAATGAGAGTTCTATTGTTGAAGATTCTATATGTCTTATTTGATGAGAAGTATCCTAAGAAGATACCCCCATTGAACTTGGCATCAAATTTTCCCAGGTTATCTTTTCCATTATTAAGTATGAAGCATTTGCAACCAAACACATAAAAATTGTTGATATTTGGTTTTCTATCTTTCCAAAGTTCATATGGAGTTTTCTTTAAAATAGGTCTATTAGAACATGATTTAATGTGTAACATGCAGTATTTATTATCTCAGCCCAAAAATATCTAGGTACATTACTTTCATACAACATAGTTCATGCCATTTCTTCTAGTGTTCGATTTTTCTTTTCTACTACTCCATTTTGTTATGGGGTTCTAGGTGTTAAAAAATTATGATCAATTTTTTTTTCATTACAAAAGTTCTCAAAGTACTGATTTTTGAATTCTGTACCATAATCACTACATATGCAAACTATTGATGTGTTCTTTTCATTCAAAACCTTTCGATAAAATTTGAAAAATACATTGAAGGCTTCATCTTTTAGTGCTAAAAATATTACCCAAGTAAATCTTGAAAAATCATCTATAATTACAAGACCATACTTTTTACCTCCTAGACTAGTGGTCCATGTGGGTCCAAACAAATTCATGTATAGCAATTTTAAAGGTCTAGAGGTTGAAATCATTTCTTTTGGTTTGAAAGAATTCCTAGTTTGCATTCTAAATTGACATGCATCACAAATTCAATTCTTTTCAAAACTTAGTTTTGGTAATCCTCTTACAAGATCTTTCTTAATTAATTTTGAGAGTATGTTCATATTAGCATGATCTAATCTATGATGCCACAACCAACTAGCTTCATTGACCTTGGCATCCATTGCCATAAGACATTGACTATTCTTCATGTGTAGATCATTAAGATCTACCATGTAGACATTGTTATGTCTATATCCTATGAACATGATGCCACTGTCATTTGGATTAGAAATAATACATAATAGAGATTCAAAAATTACTTTATATCCCTTATCACAAAATTGACTAATACTAAGCAAATTATGTTTCAACTCATCAACTGGCAATATATTTTGAATAGAAATAGAAGGAATGATACAAATATTATCGATGCCAAGGATACATCCATTTTCATTGTCGCCAAATGTAACTACTCCTTCTTTAGGCTCAAAAGTGATAAATTGAGATTTGTCACCCATCATGTGCCTTGAACAGCTACTATCAAGATACCAAAGCCTTTTCTTATCCCGAGCTGCAAGACACTCCTCCTCATGATGTGCCATCAGGCAAAGGTTGGCTTCTTCTTATGATTCTTCCTTAGAGCTAGAGTCCTCACTATCCCTCCAAGTGGCCATCATCGTCTTCTTCTTGTAACTTTTTGGATGATTTCTTGAGAAGGGAGCAGTCCATTTTAAAGTGGCCGGGTTTCTTGCACTCGAAGTAAATTGGTAGCTCCTCTTTTTTCTTACTTGGTTTACCTTTGAAGGTCTTCTTCTTGAATCCTTGCTTCTTCTTTCTCATAAATCTCTTAAACTTTCTTGCAATTATGGCCAAGTCTTCTTTTTCCTCCTCTTCATTGGATTCCTCACTCTCATCATCTTTGGAAGTAGTTATCTTGAGAGCTATAGTCTTTTTCTTCTTGGTTTTGTCCTCCATGTTTTGCCTCATATTCAATTCATGAGTCATTAAGGACCTAAGAAGCTCTTCCAATGGTAGCTTGTTGAGGTCTTTAGCTTCTTGGATGGCAGTGATCTTTGCTTTTCAAGCTTTCGAAAGTGATCTAAGAATTTTACGAACAAGCTCACTGTTAGTGTAAGATTTACCCAAGCTTTTCAGACCATTGATAATATCGATAAATCTAGTAAATATTTTAGAAATAGATTCATTTGACTCCATCTTAAATAATTCATATCGATGGACAAGCATATTTATTTTGGAATCCTTTACTTGATTAGTACGCTCATGGATAACCTCTAGCCTATCCTAAATTGTTTTGGGCAAAGTACAAGTAGAAATTCTATTGAATTCATTAGGATCTAATGCACAATATAGGATATTCATGGCCTTAGCATTTAATTCTATCATTTTTATATCATGCTCATCCTAATCCTCTTCTGATTTGGGAACATTATTACCTTCTATTTTGATTATGGGAGTGTATGGGCCTTTAATTATCACTCTCCAAAGTTGATAATCAAATGCTTGAATATAAATGCACACGCATGCTTTTCAATAAGTGTAATTTATTTCATTGAATAAGGGTGAGCGGTTGATCGATTGCCCTTCGGCAAGAGATGCACTCATATGGATTGCTATTTGATTTTAACTCTTGATTGTTAAATCAAATAAAGTGAGTACCAAGCTTCGATACCACTTATTGCCCAGTAAGATAACCCAAGAGCGGGGGTGAATTGAATTTATCAAAATTTAAAATAAGTTAGGTACTATTTTCAAAAATAAGTGATGTGATGGTGTATGCTTTAGTTCTAAGTATGCAGAAATGTAGACATACAAATGCAATGGAATGACGTAAATAAAGCAATCACAAATATTAGAAAATTTATAGTAGTTTGGTGCCCACTCTCCACGGCCCACTTGAAAATTTTACTATAATCTCTCCAAGATTACGGTCAGATAGTTTTCCAAGGTTCACTATCCAAAATTTAGTTAATTTTTACATTGACTCACCAACCACAATCAATCCCTAAGCCAATCCTTGGCTTATAATCCAATTTTCAGGCTTGGATAAGCCTTGCCCTTAGCTTCAAAATCTATTGAAGCTAAGTTACAAGAAAGAGAAAAGTTGAACAACAAAAATAAACAAAAAGCTTCTTTAATGAGCAAATAAGTCGATGAAGCTTTTTGGAATCTTCTTGGAGGGAGGATTTTGAACTATTTGAACTTGTCTTCTTGCAGAATGGAATCACTTGATTTGATGTTATTGTAGTTAGGAGTGGAATACTCTATTTTTAGGGCTCTTTTGACTCTTTCTCTTAACATTTTGATTTCTTTTAATGATTGAATAGTTATATCACTTTCTTTAGGTATTTTGTAGGTGACTTTTCATGTTTGGGAGGCTGAAAAATCCTATTTGACCATTGGAGAAGCAAAAATGACTGTTTGAATCAAATCTGCATAATTCTGAATAGTCTGCAGAAACTAGCCGTTGGAGCTTGAATCGAACCTCGAGTCGACTCGAGCCTCAACTTGAGGCTATTTACTTTGCTCGTTCCTTAGCTTGAGAGTTTCTATATGAAGATCAGTCTTTCTATATTTTACTGAGACTTCAGCTTGTGGACCTCGAGTCGACTCGAATCTCTGCTCGAGACTATGCCAAACTTTGCTTCAAAATTATCATCTTCTGTATTTCTCTTGAGATTTCGACTCGAGAACATCAAGTCGACTTGAGCCTCTACTCGAGACCTTATCTTGAAGTCACCATTCTTTGTATTTTCATTAAGACTTCAACTTGAGAACCTCAAGTCGACTCGAGCCTCCACTCGAGACTATTTCTTCTGAAACTTCTGCATGTCAGTTTGCATATCAGCTTGAGCTGAATAATGTGTCAAACCATGAGTCGACTTGTGGACTTCTTATGCTAAAAAAATTTAATTTGCCCAAAAGTTTTTCTCTTGAATTCTAGTTTTGGGATATCTTTTTCAAGCCTTATTTTAGATATGATTTATACTCCAAATACCTCTAGCTCTTCTCTATCAATTTCCAAATGCAGTTATATGGATGTTTTATTTGATACTCTAAAATACATCCTGAAACATGATCTCATCAACTTCATTAGTTCAAATATATACTCAAATATTTTGTTACCTATCAAAATCAATCCTTGGGGTCAACAATAACCAAAGCATCCTTTTAGATCTATCCCTATAGATCTTCATCCCTAGGATGTAGGATGCTTTACCCAAGTTCTTCATGGAGAATTAAGATGACAACCAAACTTTTATTTCTTATAGTGCAGGGATGTCATTCTCGATTAAGAGAATGTCATGCACGTACAAGATAAGAAATACTATTGCTAGACCATTTGTTCATTTGTAAATGCAGGATTCTTCTCCATTCTTAACGAAGCCATACATTTTGATCATCTTATTAAAATGCATGTTCCAACTCCGAGATGCTTGCTTAAATCCATAAATGGATCTCTAAAGCTTGCACATCTTGGACTCATTTGTGGATGTGAACCCCTTAGGTTGTATCATATACATCTCTTTGATCAGCTCTCTATTCAGGAATGCTATCTTCACATCCATTTATCAGATCTCATAATCCAGATGGGCAGCTATCATAAACATTATCTGAATGGATTTGAGTATTGCCATAGGGAGAACATCTCGTTGTAGTCAATACCATAATATTGATGATACCCCTTGGCAATCAGATGAGCTTTATAGGTCTCCATCATTCCATCTATGTTCCTTTTCCTTTTGAAGACTCACTTACACTCAATGAGTTTAACCTCTTTGGATGGGTCAACCAATGTCCACACATCGTTGACCTTCATGAACTTCATTTCAGATTTCATGGCCTCAAGCCATTTCTCAAAATCAGGTCTCTACATAACATCCATATAGATGATTGGATCCTCATCGTTCTCATCGAGTTCGATGGGATCACCATCCTGGACTAAGAAACCATAGTATCTATCCAGGTATCATGGTACTCTACTGGATCGCCTTAATGATGTAGGTACATGAAGCTCCGAATCTAATCTAATCAAATCCGACTAAGGTTCAGCCATAGGTATCGATCTTTCTACCTATTGAACTTTATCAAGTTCAACCTTAGAGGCAACAATTTCTTCATTAAGAAACTCCTTTTCCAAAAAGATTTCCTTAAGGCTGACGAATATTTTTTGTTCATCAGCATGGTAGAAATAGTATCCTTTGATCTCTTTTGGGTATCCTATGAATGTATACTTGTCAGACCTAGGTCTAAGTTTATCTGTAACTAACCATTTGACATAAGCTAGGCACCCTCAAATCCTAAGGTGTGATAGTGCTGGCTTATGTCCTGTCCATATCTCTTGTAGAGTCTTAACTATAGACTTATTTGGAATCCTATTGAATAGATAGCAAGTCAATTTGAGTGCATATCCTAAGAAGAATATCAGCAAGCTGACAAAATCTATCATGGATCGGACCATGTCTAATAGAGTCCGATTCCTCCTTTCAAACACACCATTATGCTATGGTATTTCTGAAGGAGTCAATTGGAAGAGAATTTTATTCTCTCCTAGATATGTGAGAAACTTACTAGAAAGATATTCTCCTCCTCGATCAGATCGAAGAGTTTTAATACTCTTTCTAGTTTATTTTTTTACTTCACATTGAAATCGTTTAAACCTTTTAAATGAATTCGACTTGTGTTTTGTCAAATAGATATATCAATATCTGGATAGATCATCTATAAAAGTGATGAAGTAGAAATATCCACCATTGGCACTTATACTCATTGGTCCACATGCATCAGTATGTACTAGATCTAAAAGCTCAGTGGCTCTCTCACCTTTTTTAGTAAAAGGTGACTTGGTTATTTTACCAAAATGATAGAACTCACAGATTGGAAGTGATTCATAATCACCGACTTCAAGGATTTCTTTTTGAGTCAACCTGTTTATCCTATTCTTATTTATATGACCTAGTCTATAGTGCCATAAGTAGATATCTAACATACTATCTAATCTAGGGTGCTTACCAGTTGAATAGGTTATGTTAACATGTTGTGATAGCATATACACACCATTGATCAAATGTCCATAGAAAATAGTAACACCATTCATAATGATATTAGAAACTTATTTTTTTATTAAAATTTCATAATCATTTTTGTCAAGAAGACCTACAGAAATGACATTTAAAAAGAAATTAGAATAGAAATGATAATCATTAAGAATAATATTTTGAGACTCAAATATAAGTTTCAGAATTTCTAAAGCTAGAACTGAAATTGGTCTTTCATCTCCAATGTTCAGAAACCTTTTTGCCTTGCTCAAATTTTCTACTGATCTACAACCCCTACAACAAATTGCAAATATGGTAAGAACTATCGGTATCCAATACCTAGTCAATAATATCACAAATAGAGAATTGCAAGGAGTTATCATATAAATATCTTGTCCAACAATAGCTTGCTTCTTTCTCTGCCTATTTGGATCCAAGGAGGCAATGTACTAAGGATAGTTCTTCTTTCAATGTCCTCCTTCTTACAAAAGAAGCATTCAGCTTGACTTTTCCTAGGCTTGATCTTCTTGATCTTGTCTTGCATAGATGTCCCAGCCTGAACTTGCACCTTCTTTGCTTTTTTTTGTTCTTATTTCTTTTCCTAAAGGATCGAGAACCAGAAGACGAACCTCCCACTAAGTTCACTAACTCCTTATGGAGTTGGTGATCCTTCTTAAAGTTTTGAAGCAATCCCAATAACCCATGGTAGTTAATTTTAGGCTTTGTCATTCTATAATGAGTGAGAAATGGAAGATAGAACTTGGGTAGTGAGTTCAGTATTGCATCTTTTTTAAGCTGCTTATGCAAGAAAAAGTCAAGCTTGCTCAATCGCTCTATCAGCTTGATCATGTACAATACATGATCAGTGATAGAGGCACCATTCTACATCATAGTATTGAAGATGGCATAACTAGTCTTGTGCCTTTCAACATCATCAGGTGTGCCAAAAGAATCCTCTAATACCTGAAGCATATATTTTGGTTTAGCCATCTTGAATCTGTGACTGAACTCATCGCTCATGATAGCCAGCATAATGCAGCATACTATGGTTCAATCACTGAGTCACTTCTGGTAAGTATCTCTGACTATTCCATGTATATTGGTAGCTAGCTTCTTAGGTGTAGGATCCGTCAACATATACAGGATCTATTCATGCTCCAGGACTATCTTCAACTTTTGATACTAGCTACTGAAGTTGGGTCCTATCAACTTATTATTATCCAACAATGATCGGAGCAATAGAAAAGTGGCTATATCTACATAAAGAAAAATCATGATCTAATTAGTAATTGATTTGTTAAACCTAAAGATTTGGATTTTAATCAAAAGGTTCTTTCATTATTTTATTCGAATTAGTAGCCTCTACCTCCAATTTGCGGAATTATCTTAATTCCTTAATGGGTACTAGAATCCACATAGACTGTACACGAGTCCAACTTTGGTTGGCCAACCCATGTATATCTAAGGATAGGTTCATAACCAATTATTTCTTCAAATAATTTTTAGTAATTAAATTTTTACCCCAGTCCCTAATCAGTAGGCTTTGACCTTCAATGAAAAGGTCCGGTTTGGTCCAACCATTAACATGACCATGCTTGGTCTATCAAACTAATAAATGATTGGGCCTAATTTTGGTTGGTTAACCTAATCACCATTTAGAAAGATATAGCCAAAAAATCATATAATGAATGATAATTCCATTATAAGCACCAGGCCTTTGGGCCTTCAATGATTATCCAACTAATGGACCCATTATCACCTATTTAATGGAAGGTTATGATCTAGTTATCACCATAATTATTTTATTTTAAGGATCTAATAATTTTAAAAAATTTAATTTTTAAAGAAGAGGAAAGGTCAGATGATCCAGCTTGTCATGATCCTTCAACTGGCTTCACCAAGTCAGCTTAAGAAAGACCATTAATAGGCTGATCTACAAGGGCCTAAACTAGTTATACTGATTTACCTAGTTGACATGGATTAGCTCGAATAGTCAAATGATCCAATCAAAACATAATTTCACCAAGAGGTTAGGTAAGTTCAATCAGTGGAAGGGTCTGCCAAAGCTTGCTTTAGACATCATTAGAAATGGTCAGGTATGCAGGATACCTATTAAAGACCACTGGTCTGACTGGTTTAATTAGTCTTAATTACATCAACCTAACAGTTCGTGCTAGACCGCATAACCAAGAATCAAGTCCATCTTGGGTGTTGTTAAAGACATGGACTTGACCAACTACAACTATTATAATTAATTTAGAGAATTCTTGACCTAATCTAAGACAATAATTGATTAGATTTAGTCATTTTTCTAATTAAGTCCATTCTTTAATCTAACCTTAGGTCTAACCCAATTAATGGATCTAATCCCCACTAATCCATTTAATCCAATGTGTTATGATTTGTGTCTTAGGATCTTCAATTCACAATCTTAGATCCTAATTAAATAACTTCTTAATTCTTAATTAAGTTTTGGACAGAGGGTTGGGGTTTGACTTTTGAAAAATAAGTTTTATATTTATAAAATATTTTTACAATATGGTTCTACCAACTAAGTTGCATGTTTGATTCATAATCAATATGCAAGTAAGATAAGCATAAAATTACTTTAGATCTAATCTAAATAGGTTCATGTAATTAAAATAGTTTCAACTCCAATCAATCATAAATTATCTTATATCAAATCTAACACATTTATGATGATTAAATTAAATTAAAATATTTTTATTCAGATCATAAAATTTTTTAGATCTAATCTAAAATTTTATGATCAATATTTTAGATCAACACGTACTGGGACAACCTCTCCACTATAAGGGATAAACCTTACAGTAGGACAACCTTATAATTAGTTCATATAATCTAAAATTTTTATTTTTAGATCTAAAGCTATTTTAAATCTAATAAATCATAAATAAGATCAGATCATATCTAACAAATTTATAATAAGAAATAGATCTATATGAACTAGGACAATCTCTCCACTGTAAGGGGTAAATCTTATAGTAGGACAATCTTATAATCAGTTCGTATGATCATGATTTTTAATTTTAGATTTAATAATTAGATTATAAATTAGATCTAATCTAAAAAATAATCTAAATATACATATATAATCATATAATAATCAATCTAGGCTCTAATACCAATTGAAGAAATCAAATATAGAATTTCAGGGCTAGATCTTAAAACTTTCAAGATCAGGCAGCGGAAGACTAAAATCAATCAAAATTTATTTATAAAAAGTAGATAATCCCTAGATTTAAGATCTTATTACATGATTATGGCATGAGATTTAATAAAAACTTAAAACATAAGAAAAAAATTATGTTGATCATATTAACATACATCTACACTACATCAAATGTAGGTATATAATAACAGATCAGATCTATATTACCTGTGCAAGTTAGATATTATAACTTGCTAATTCGGACTTGAGGATGATGCTCCAAGCTGCACACACATCCAGCCTCTAAGAGATGTCCACATGAGCCCATGGATCTCGATCAATAGTTCTATGCAGAAAAATAGAGGAGAAATCAGGATGGGGTGGCACACATGGAAAGAGACCAAGTTTGTTGGGATTCTATCATATAGAGTCCAACAAACTTCAACAACTTTTCATCTATTGATCTGGTCTATAACTTAATGCCATATAGAAAATAGAGGAGAAGGATGGGCATGCATGATGATCAGGGAGAGAGGAGATTTGTTGCCAAAAGCAAGAGAGAAAGGGCATGGTGGGCATGGGATATAGGTGGCACAAGCAAGATGGATCCTAGTCTCATTAGAATTCCATATTTGACTTGATCAAATATGGTTTCTCAAATCAAATCAAACCAAAAGTAATTCAAACCAATTAAATTAGGTCCTATTCTAATTAAGAACTTAATTAAATTAGATTAAATTAGATTTAATTTTGATTTAATTTTTTAATCAAATTAGAAAATTGGGTTGACCCAAGTCCTAGTTGAACTAGGACTAGTTCTTCCTTGCACTTGGCTTATCCAACAAATCAAATAAACTTGATCTAATCAAGTCCAAACTAAATCTAATTAAATTATATTTAATTAGACTTAATCTCAGCCCTCTAGCTTAATCAAATTAAGTCAATTAGCAATCAAATTGCTAATCGATCCTCCTGCAATATTTGCACTAGGTTAAACATCAATTATATTGATCGTTTAATCTTAGAATAATTCTCAATCATTGATCAATCATCTAATTGGATCATGACATCTAATGTGTGTGACCTTATAGATCCGAACCTAAGCCGGTAGTGCAAGAATAAATTTTTGTTCCAATCAAAGTGACTATCTAGCAATGGTATCTGATGGTTGGATAGGTCGGATGTGTATAACAACATTCTTAGAACCCATATGAATTTAGTTTCCATATAATTTTTCTTTTTGACCAAAATACTCGTAGGATACCTCAGAGTTAAATTGTCGACTCTGATCAGGCTACCATATTATATTTCAAAATACCAAATCCATCTCATGGATTATCTTGACAAAGATTTTGCTATATTGAAATACAGTGATATATTCTTCTCCAACTCTTGGAGTATTCAATTCCATCTTGATCACATACTGGCTTTGTAAGTACTTGACTATGTCCAGAAATCTTTTGTTATTGAATTAAAAATTCAGTTAGTCCGGTACCAAAGTACAGTAAGTTGCTTGTAAGCCATTAAGATGATCTTAGATCTAAGGGATATTTATACCTATATTCCATCAGAGATATTCTCAATAGTAGAATGCTCTAGAGTTGGTCATGTTCCGTAACGATGTACCCCTACATCTTACTTGTATGCCACATCAGTATCTCCATACTCCTTGATTAAGAGGACAACCAACCTATATGGCCTACAGTGATCTATGCTTGATAGACACTGTCGTCCTTATTAATAGTCTATTATTTAATCATGAATAGTTTTAAGGATTAATCAATAAATTTTTTCTTTATTGAATCTAAATAGTCCTAAGGACTTCATCACAACAATGAAGTTTGTTAGAAGATGGAAACTTATGATGAAAAATATTAAAAATATATTTTATTAATTAATAATTTAATTATAATTATAATATAGATCAATCTTCAATAGGTTGATGATTGACTTTGGGATATATTTTTCAATAGGCTCAAGGTCACCGAAGGGGTGAGTAGGAGCCGGGTCATATGATTCGGCCATAGCTTCGATCCTCTAGTGACAATCCTCTTTGGCATTCTCACAGGCCTCGATGTCCTAGATTTGGAGTGATTCCTATGTGGAGGAGGTCATGCAGAAGCTTCTGACCCAACGACCTTAGAGCATCTAGAATGTCATTCGTGATGCAGTCATGGAGGATTTTCAGGATCTACGACTGAGCGACAAGCTGGGCTCGTTGGTCCAACTATCTCATCAGATAATTCTATTAGTAAATTTTTTTACTTATTTTAAGTTTTCATATTTAGAAGCTTTATATATTTAGACTAGACTTGAGTTGAAAAAAAGATCTAAGAACTAAAAATTCAATCTAACCATCTAATTGATGGACCGAAGGTGTCTATAGTTTCATATCATAGAATGAAATATGTAAGAACAATATATTCGAGAATCGGAGGAGAGTATCAAAAGATACGTCTCCATGTCAAAATTTATGAATAATATTTTATTATTCTTCATTTCAGAATGCTGGAATATCCAGCTCTCATCTATCAGTTGTTGAAGATGAGCAGGAGGACAAGGAGCAGGAGGATGTTACGTAATTTTTTTTATTTATATATAATTTTGATACTTATAAAGCAGTATCTTAATATAAAATTATATAATTTATATTTTTAATATAATATAATTAATTTTATATTTATAATTATATTAAATAGTTATTATTTTTTAATAAATTTTAAAAAGTATTATTATTTATTAGTATATTTTAAATTATTTAATTAAAATTTTTTAAAAAAATTTAAAACTATTAGTGATAGCATTAGCGATGATAGATTACCATCACTAATAACTTTTTAGAATTTTAAAAAAAAATATTACTGATGGCATTAGTGATAAAATTATTATCGCTAATAATTTAATAAGTTTTTTATAAAAAATTAAAAATTATTAGCAACAGCATTAGAGATAAAAAATATCATTGCTAATAGATTTTTATCAAATTAATTAATAAAAATTAAAATTTTTAGCGATAATATCTTTGTCGCTAATATTGTTGTTAATTAGTTATTAGCAACTGTAATAGTTGTCATCACTAATAATGAAAATTAGTGATAAAAATTTTTCATATTGAATTTTATGATGGTATCAGTGACGGCAAGATTATTAGTTATGGTATATGGACTATTAGCAATGGAGTTTAGCCATCGCTAATAGTTACAATTCTTACAGTGCTCCAATGATCATCAAAAAAAATAAAAATAAAATTAATATGATGGATGCTCTAGGTAATTAGGGCTTCTACTCTTGTCATGAAGCTTTTATTAGGTTTAAATGGATACTTTTTAAATTAATTTAAAAATAAAATAAATAATATAAAATAAAGAGGTTTAGGGTTAGGATTGATCTCACCAAGCAAAAATTGGAAGCTATCTTCCTTCTTTTATATTTTTTTGCTTTTCTTCTTTTTACTTTGTTTTCTATAAAAAAATAAGAAAAGTTAGAAAGCAATATTTATAAAAAAATTAAAAAAAATAAAAATTTATTCATAATTTATTTATAAGATAATTAAATAAATCAAAAATTTTAATACTCACATCCTTCTTGACAATGGCACCAAAAACTTGATAAACCGCGATAATATCATTAAGACACTATGTTTATTAGTTTAATTTTGACTTGTTAAATGATTAAAAATCACGTAGAAAGTAATAAGCCGGGTTGAATTCATAGAGAATGTAGTGCTTTAGTTTTGAAAGCTTTAATTTTATAAAAAGAAAGTTTAAAAATAAAATTAAAGTTAAAAAATAAAATTTAAAATTATAATAAAATAAATAATAAAAAATAAAATAGCATGAAAATAAATTTTTGGTACTAAGATCTACCATCTACATCTTAGCATTTACTTACAATAAAATAAAATTTACAATAAAAAGTAAAGAGCATGAATTTAAAAAGCATGAAAATAAAATTTTACATTAAATTAAAGTTTAAATTTAAATACATAAAATTTAAAAATAATAAAATATAAATAAAAATTAGAATTTAATTGATCTTGATCTTGGATCGGCATTAGTGTAGAGATGGTGTAGAAGATCAGCTCTTCCTCTCGACACCATCTACCTCAAAGTAACCATCAACCCAAGTATGACTCCTATCCTATACCATAGCTTTTCTTCGATCAAAGAAAGTATGAATTTTGGAGGCCTAGAGGTGTTTAAATAGTTGCTGGAGAGGAGGTTCCTTTGCTATCAGGCAATATGGGATTAAAGCATCATGTAGAATCATGTATGAAGAGGAATCTAGGTGAAAATCAAATTAAAAGACTACCTAGATTGCATCTTTTGTGAATGCTGATGTTCTGACTATCAGATGGAAATCCAATGCTCCAAAAAATACCAAAAACCAAGTTTTATTAGCCTAAGTTCTGTTAGAATAGCTCTTGGCCATTGGATTACTTTAATCTAGAAGATCAGGGCCGCTGGATCATGTTCTAGATGACTAAATCAGCTTAAAGTCTTCCATCAGTTGTTGGATCAGATTTTAGGAGATATCTAGCTGTTAGATCAAAGCTTGGAGCATTTGGGACCATCAAATGGTGCAATAGGAAGCTAGGCTGTTTGAATCAAAATAGGAAAACATCTTAACTATTCAATCTGGATCGAGAACCTCCTGAGCCATCCGATGGTGCAATTACTATGCTTGTAGACCCTATAGATCGGTTATATCATAGACTCCACCTAATCAAAATGCTACATGCTAGCTAAATTGATGAAATTGCCCCTATAAGCCATGTGAAGATTTTTATGGAACCTTTAAGGGTCCATACGGGCTACATCAACCACTGGTCCACCGTGGACCGCATGATTTTATGATGTCATGGTGACGTCAACTAGAGGGGGTGTTGGGTCGGTTATGGGCATCGACTGGCTTTGCATGCGCTAGGCACTAGATTGGATTGGCTGATTTTGGGTGGACCAGCCAAACGAATCGGCTGGTTAATTTTTTTATTTTTTCTTTTTTTTCTTTGAAAATTCATATTGGATTCATTTTAAATTAGATTCACTCTAAATTTACTTTATTTTGATCAAAAAAATGAGTTATTTTTATTTTTATTTATATTTTTTTAAAAAATAAATAAAAATATTAATTTTTAAAAATAAAAATAAATTAATTTATAAATTAATATTTTTATTAACATATTTATAGTAATTATCATTCATGACTAAGTAGTAGATTATTAACTAGGATGATAACTTATCAAGTATAGATCATTGCATGCCATAAATATTGATTGTCTTCATAAACAAGAGGTGTAGAGGTATTGGTATGGCATGCAGATGAGATGCAGAAGTACATCTGTTGGTGCAGAATTTGGTTGTCGTCGGATCGAGCTAGAGTGGGGGTGGACGAGGTCGCCGTCGGTTACTTACAAAATAAAGTCTTGTCCAGAGTTGGTGGTGGTGGCTTCGGTAGGATCCTTCGATGATCAAGTTAGCTCTTTTGACCAACAAAAATGGAATGCTTAGAAATGAGTTTCGTAGAGTTTCGGAGAGGGGGGGAGAGCTTAGAGAAAGCATATCTGGAGGATCTTTTTTTGTAGGTGGAGCTTGTAGTGGATTGATGGTGACAGCTATAGCTGCTTGATAGCGGGCCGCTCGAGGTCTGGTGGAGTCAATCATGAAGGGAGGCACCGTCTGTAGTGCCGCCTGCAATAGATTGATGGTGATAGCCATTGCTGCCTGATAGCGGATTGCTGTCGCCTATAGCAGACTGATGGCGATCATTCATTGAGATTTAATAACCGTGGATCTGAGAAAGCAGGTGTTAGTTGGTGGACTTTAGCATATATCAATTTTAGAGGAGTTTAGACTCCTGGAGGAGTTTGACCGAAGGAAAAGCTCGGAAGGAGTTCGGCTCCTATAGGAGTTCGATCGAAGGAAAAATTTGGAAGGAGTTCGGCTCCTATAGGTGTCTGACTGAAAAAGCATGGAGGGAGCTCGGCTCTCGTGGAGACCGATTGGAGCTCGACCACTGAGGAGTTCAATAGGCTAAAGAAGTTTGGCTAAGATCCGACAGCTAGAGAGTTTGATCGATTGAAGGGATTTGGCTAAGATTCGATCGTTAGAAAGTTCGATCGGTTGAAGGGATTCGACTAAGACTCAACCGCAGAATCTCTTCCATGGCTACTGATTGCATTAGGCTAAGCATCGGACTGAACTTCGGTAGGAGTGGGGTTTATCTCCAACAATAGTCTCCCCAACTTTTGAGTTCAAAACTCGAAGGAAGGAAGTACAAAAAAGATGACTGCTAAAGTCCTCTTCAGGGCTCTGCGCTAATTTAGGTTGAAGCTCATGGGAGATCTCATCTCTAGCTGAGGTTGATGGAGATCTCATCTCCTATGGTCGAGGTCAGAAGTTGAGCTCCTCGGGAGAGATCTTATCTCCTATAATTGAGGTTGAAGCTCAGAAGAGATCTTATCTTCTGCGGTCGAGGTTGGCCCGGTCGCTCAGGAGAGATCTCATCTCTTGCAGTCGAGGTTAGTTAGGTCGCTTGGGGAGATCTTATCTCCTACAGTCGAGGTCGGCCCGATCGCTCGGAAGAGATCTCATCTCCTACAGTCGAGGTTGATACGGACGCTCGGAGGAAATCTTATCTCTTGCAGCCGAGGTTGACCTAAAGATCTCCTACAGTCGAGGTTGACTCAGTCGCTCGGGAGAGATCTTATCTCCTGCAGTCGAGGTTGATATGGGCGCTTGAGAGAGATCTTATCTTTCTGTAGCCAAGGTTGGCTTGGGGGAGATCTTATCTCCTATGATCGAGGTTGATACGGGTGCTTAAGGGAGATCTTATCTCCTACAGCCAAGGTTGGCCCAGTCGCTCGGAGAGATCTTATCTCCTGTAGTTGAGGTTGGCTCAAGGAGATCTTATTTGCTATGGTCGAGGTTGATACGGGCACTCGGGAGAGATCTTATCTCTCCTACAACCGAGGTTGGCCCAGTCGCTCGGGAGAGATCTTATCTTCTGCAACCGAGGTTGAAGCTCGAAGGAGATCTTATCTCCTGCAATCGAGGTTGATATGGATGCTCGGGGAGATCTTATCTCCTACAGTCGAGGTTGGCTCGCGTCACTCGGGGGAGATCTTATCTTCTACAATCGAGGTTGGCTCGGAGGAGATCTTACCTCATGCAGCTGAGATTGATACGGATGCTTGGAGGAGATCTTATCTCCTGCAGCCGAGGTTGGTCCGATCTCTCGAGGGAGATCTTATCTCCTGCAGTCGAGGTTGACTCAGAGGATATCTTATCTCCTACGATCGAGGTTGATACGAAGGCTCGAAGGAGATCTTATCTCCTGCAATCGAGGTTGGCCTGATCGCTCGGGGGAGATCTTATCTCCTACGGCCGAGGTTGGCTCGGTCACTCAGGGGAGATCTTATCTCCTACGATCGAGGTTGGCTCAGGGAAGATCTTATCACCTATGGTCGAGGTTGATACGGATGCTCGGGGGAGATCTTATCTCCCATAGTCGAGATTGGCTTGGTTGCTCAGGGGAGATCTTATCTCCTACAGCCAATGTTGGCTCGGGAGAGATCTTATCTTCTACGACCGAGATTGATATGGGTGCTCGGGGAAGATCTTATCTCCTATAGCCAAGGTTGGTCCGATAGCTCGAGGGAGATCTTATCTCCTATAGCCAAGGTTGCTTAGGAAGAGATCTTATCTCTTGCAGCCGAGTTGATACGGGCACTCAGGGGAGATCTTATCTCCTGCAGCCAACGTTGGTCCGGTCACTCGGAGAAAATCTTATCTCCTGTAGCCGAGGTTGGCTCGGGGGAGATCTTATCTCCTACGGTCGAGGTTGATATGGGCGCTCGGAGGAGATCTTATCTCCTGCAGTCGAGGTTGAAGCCCGATCGCTCGGGGGAGATCTTATCTCCTATAGCCGAGGTTGAAGCTCGGGGGAGATCTTATCTCCTGCAACTGAGGTTGATATGGGCTCTCGGAGAGATCTTATCTCCTACGGTCGAGGTTGATACGGACGCTCGATTCTTATCTCCTGTGGTCGAGGTTGATACGGACGCTCTGGGAGATCTTATCTCCCACAGTCAAGGTTGGCTTGATCGCTCGAGGGATATCTTATCTCCTACAGCCGAGATTGGCTTGGGGAGATCTTATCTCCTACGGTCGAGGTTGATACGGGCGCTCGGAAGAAATCTTATGTCCTGCAGCCGAGATTGGCCCGATTGCTCGGGGGAGATCTTATCTCCTACAGTCGAGGTTGGGCTCGTGGGAGATCTTATCTCCTATGGTCGAGGTTGATACGGGCGCTCGGGGGAGATCTTATCTCTTGTAGCCGAGGTTGGCTCGGTCGCTCGGAGAAGATCTTATCTCTTGCAGTCAAGGTTGAAGCTTGGGGTCGATCTTATCTTCTATAGTCGAGTTGATACGGGTACTTGAGAGAGATTTATCTTTTTACAATCGAGGCCGGCCCGATCGCTTGGGGAGATCTTATCTCCTGCGGTCAAGATGGCTCGGGGGAGATCTTATCTCTTGCAGTCGAGGTTGATACGGACGCTCGGAGGAGATCTTATCTTACAGCGAGCCTAATCGCTTGAGATTATCTCCTACGGTTGAGGTTGATACGGGGGCTCGGGGGAGATCTTATCTCCTGCAGTCGAGGTTAGCCCAATCGCTCGAGGAAGATCTTATCTCTTGCAGTCAAGGTTGACTCGGATGCTCGGAAGAGATCTTATCTCTAGCCGAGGTTGAAAAACTTTGACCTGCTCATGTTAGGACGAGGTTCTCCTCTTGCTCCTAACATGGCCACTATTGACTGCTTCTTTTCTATCATCACGTAGTTTTTTGCACCAAGAAATAATATTATTGAAATGGAAGAATTTTATCGAAAGAAAGTTACTGGCAGCACATCCCCAAATTTTTTATACTTCAGGATTGTGGGGGCACTGTTCCTCCAAGTTTCCTCGGGTGGTAAGTCTCAGGCTGGATGACCTCTTCTATCTCATACTGGCCTTCTCAATGTGGAGCAAGCTTCTCTTGACTTCAAAGCTGGAAGATGACGACTCTTCGAAGTATTAAGCTCCTCCCAGATGTGGCATCGATGATACGGGAGGCGGCCGACCTTTTTGTTGTTCCTCACTCATTGATGGGCCTAGCTTCTAAGGGGAGGACTTCTTCGCACCCTTTTATCAGGGCTTCCTCGATGACGAGCTCGAGAAGGAGTTCAGCCTCACTTGCACTCAAAGGAAGCCCATGAGCATGGCCGAGCTTCATCCGACCTTCCTGTGAAACCTCCTGAGGGAGAACTTCATGTCCTTTTGTCAGAGCTTTCTTGACAATGAGCTCGAGGAAGAGTTCGGCTTCAATTGCACTAGGGGAAAGAAAGGAGGATCGGTCTCAATCCGTCGGTCCATCTTCCGCAGTCTGTGATCGAGGGCGTCATCTTGGTTGCAGATCTTGGGGGGCTTCTGACTACAAATGGGGAAGGTCTCCTCCAGAGGAGAATCATGATCCAAACACGGATCCTCTACTCTCTATTTTCTCTTTCTAGGGGTGATGGGTACGTTAGCCTGAGTACTCTCCATTGGGGCTGGTTCTCGACATTCCAATGGTGGATTTTCTAGTAAAGTTACCATCGAGGGCTGCTGCATGGCCTGCACCATCTCGGTGAGGCCCTGAATCCACTACATCAGCAGGTTGAACTGCTCCGCATCTACCATGGCTATAGGTGAAACCTGAGTTGCCAGGACTGAAGTAGGAGCAGATGGATCTGGATGGAATCGAACCATGGAGGCCATCGATCGTCGGGTCGAAGCTCTTCTGGGAGGTATTTTTTCTTGGAAAAGAACTCTGAAGAGGAAGAAAGGAGATCTTTAGAGAGGGAAGAGAGAGGTCATCGCTGAGGACTCCTTTAAGAATAGGAGAACCTTAGAGGCAGAGGGGCCCTCCTTCTAGCGCCAATTCTATTGGTGCAGAATTTGGTTATCGTCGGATCGAGTTGGAGTGGAGGTGGACGAGGTCGCCGCTGGTAACCTGCAAAATAAAGTCCTATCCAAAGTTGGTGGTGGTGGCTCTAGTAGGACCCTCTGATGATCAAGTCAGTTCTTCTGATCAACAGAAATGGAATGCTCAGGAATGAGTTCCGCAGAGTTTTAAGGAGGGGAAGAGAGCTTAGAGAAAGCATATCTAAAGAATCTCTTTTTATAGGTAGAGCTTGTAGTGGATTGATGGTGACAGCTGCAGCTGCCTGATAGCAGACCGCTTGAGATCTGATGGAGTCAGTCATGGAGGGAGGCATTGTCTGCAATGCCGCCTACAATAGATTGATGGTGACAGCCATCACCGCCCGATAGCGGATCACTGTCGCCTGCAGCAGACTGATGGTGATCGTTCGTCGAGATTTAATAATCGTGGATCTGAGAAAGTAGGTATTGGTTGGTGGACTTCAGCATATATCAATTTTAGAGGAGTTCGAACTCCTGGAGGAGTTTGGTTGAAGGGAAAGCCTGGAAGGAGTTCAGCTCCTATAGGAGTTCGATCAAAGGAAAAGCTTGGAAGGAGTTTGGCTCCTGTAGGCGTCTGACTGGAAGAGTGTGGAGGGAGTTTGGCTCTCGTGAGAGATCGATTGGTACTTGATCGCTGAGGAGTTCGACAGGCTAAAGAAGTTCGGCTAAGATCCGACCACTGGGGAGTTTGGCCGGTTGAAGGGATTCGGCTAAGACTCGGCCGCTGGAAAGTTCGATCGGTTGAAGGGATTCGGCTAAGACTCGACTGTAAAAGCTCTTCCATGACTACTTGTTGCATTAGGCTGAGCATCGAACTGGACTTTGACAGGAGCAGGATTTATCCCCAACAACATCTATGCTGAATATGACTAGTCTGCATAGCACTTTGCTGTCAACAGTAGCTAGCAAAGGCTAGTGGATATAAATATCCCTCTGACCTAAGATTACCATGGTAACTTGCAAGCAACTCACTGTATTTTGGTGTCGGACTATCTATATTTCTCATACAGTAATGAAAGGGTGCAGTCAAGTACTTGTAAAGTAGGTGCATGATTCAAGATGGGATTGATCACTCCAAAGAGTTTAGAGAGAATGTCTCGCTATGTTTTCATTGAGTAAAACCTAGGCCCAGATAATCCTTGTGAGGAGTCACAGGATTTGTAAGGTTGAGATATATTATGGATGAACTGATTAAGAATTGATAGTTAACTTGGAGTCATCCTAAGCATTAAGGGTCAAAGGGATGAGTTATATGGTAACCATAGGCCAAGGTTCTGGAATATTATCTTACATACATTCGATCTATTCGAACGTTGGATATCATTGCTAGATGGTCACTTTGATTAGTATAAGAATTTATTTTTATGCTACCAGCTTAAGTTTGAACCTATGTGGTCACACACATAAGAAATTTCTATCTGATCGAATAGTTGATTAACGATTATGAATCATTCCAGTATCAAATCATCAATACGATTGATGATTAATCCAATACAAGTATTGCAGGAGGATTAATTAGCAATTAGATTGCTAATTGACTTAATTTAATTGAGCATTAGGGCTGAGATCAAGTCTAATTAAATTAGATTCAATTTAACTTAGTTTAGACTTGATTAGGTCAAGTCTAATTGATTTATGAGATAACCCAATTACAAGAAAGATCAATTTTTTATTGGATTAGGACTTGAGTACACCTAATTTCTAATTGACTTAGGATTTAAATTAAATTTAAATAAAATTTAATCAAATTTAATTAAACTTCTAGTTGGACTAGGATCATCTTTAATTAGGTTACACCAATTCTAATTTAAATAGGATTAAATTTGGTTTGACCAAAGACCATGAGAGTTCCTAGTTAGATTAGGATTCTCTCTCTCTTGTGCCAAGTACCCCAAACCCCATGCCCACCTTTTCTCATATTGGCATGAGATTTTTTATGGCAATATGAAGTCCCATGTGCCCTCTCTTTCACGATTTTGAAAATTAGTTTGACTAGGTCAAACAAGGCAGGTCTTGATAGAGTTTTAAGTCTTTAAAACTCTTCTTCTCTCCTTTGGAAATTTGTTCCATACTCCTCTTTGGATGCTACCCCCTTTGCTGAGAATTTTTTGCACCATTCTTTCTTTCTTTGTGCGAATAAATTCACACAAAAAGGCCTTGAGGCGTCCAAGAGTTGGATGCCTCCTTGATTCCTTATTTGACTAGGTCTTTGACCTAGTCTTGGATTCTTTTGGGGGGTGCCACATTTTAAGGGGCTTTAGGCATGAGAAACCCAAGATATTCCTTAGTGAAAATTAGAAAAGAGAGAGAGAGGGCATGAGGAATTTGAGAGGCAAGGGTCTCCTCTTGTTTGGGCATGAGAGGTTTCTTCAAGACATCTCTTGTTCATGTCCTGTTGAGAGAAAAAGAAGAGAAGAGAGGTTCTTCTCTTAGGGCTTCTTTTGTTCTTTGTCTTACTCATGTTTTGAAAGATTTGAGAGAAGGATCTCTTTTTTAATCCTCCTCTTGTTCTTCATCTCTTGGAGGGTCCGAGAGATTTGAAGAAAGAAAATTGGATCAACCATCAGGAGGGATTTACAAGGAGCTAGCACCCCATGTAGATCTTCGATCGTCGAACCTCTGATCAGCATAGAAGCTTCATGTGGACAACCCATAAAGGTTGGACATCCTGTGTGGTTCTAAGTAATGATCACATCTACAAAAATCAGCAGCAGAGTTCTCAACCCGTGCTCAGGTAAAGAGACCTGATCTCTTTTACATCCTAGATTTGATTTAGATCGGTATTGATATGATCAATACCAATTTACTTTTTATTTTTCAGATTTAAACATGCATCTTATAATGTCATGGATCCTAGATGGTAGGTGTTTAATGATATGATCATATGCATAAATTAGATTCATAAGATTAATCTTTTAGTCTTCCGCTCATTCATGAAATCCTATCCAATTTTTCCAACAGAGCCTACATCATGTTTATGTCAGAATCATTTAGCTTTAACATCAGTTTAAATTTAGGTTGTCCTTTGCTTCTATAGTGTTTTGTTATGATGGAAAACTTCCTTGGTGTAGTTGTCCAGATGCCTCAGTGAAGGAATGAGCATGGAATCTCCTTGAAGAATAGGAGTTAAGGTTGCTAGCCATGGCACATAATGTAGCAGTTATAAACTTTCCACGATGAACAAGTAGGGTGAGGACATCTCCCCAACTAAAATTCTGAAATTTGAGGCCTGTCTTGGAGCTAGGCGCTTGGATCAAGCTTGAAGAAACAAGGCCTTTATGAAGTAGCAATATGCTGAGATCTTAAAACTAGGTGCCCTGTCTGCATTTTGCGATATGGACCTAAAGTCTGATAATGCTAACTCACTTGGAGAACGAGGATGTAGTCGGTCCATTCATGGCAATATTTCAAAGCCATGATAGGGTAAGTCTACTTGAAGTCGATTTCATTATTAGAGAAGGATTAAAATCTTTGAGAAGAGGAATATTCATTTAGTTTTTCTTTATTATTTTTCTTATTATTTAACTGACAACAGATGCATCATGAATAGCTGGAGCACCATCTTAGAATCAGATTGGATTTTGGATGGTAGTAGATTGGTGCCATCTATGGGAATGAGAAGGTGAGAACTCGAGAAGATAAAGCCAGGTGAAATAACCAAGCTGATAGTAGGAAGCAGATCGTACTCAAGAGTCCTTTAAACCTCATGATCCTGAGCCTCAACATGCTATGGCAACTACCCAACCTGTGGAAGTGGTGACTATTGAGTAGTTCAACATACTTGCTCGTTAAGTACAAATCTTGACCATGATTATGCAGAATTGTTATTGATGGAAGACCATCACCAAAGAGTTTGTTGCCTAGATATAGCAACACAAGAGGGAGGGTGGGGTGACAAGGGTGAATTTGGTTCTTTAAAATTTAAAATAAATATATATAGTATTGCAATATTTAAGTATGCTTGATGTATCAAGAGAGAAATAAATAACAATAATATAAGATAATAGAAAATTGAATATATAAACATAAATATAATAAATTTATAGTAGTTTGATATTAAACTCAGCACATACATCCACTTCCTAAGACCTCTTGCTTGGGAGTTTCAACTATAATCACTCCTTAATTATAGTCCAATTGCTTTAGTTAGACTCACAATCAAACTTAGTTAGTTTTGCTCGGGCTTAGCTGAAGAAAATTGCACAGGATTTTTAGCATGCTTTTCAAAATATTTTTTAAATTTTATTATAGTGGAAGCATTAGATTAATCTAAAATTAACCTATGCATGCATCGATCAAATCAGAAAACCCTACTCAGGATCTAAACATGCTAATATGTAATTAAAAATTTAATTGCGATCGATTAGTAAATCATATTTGCTGACCGATTCAAGTTCAAAATTGGATATCTGTGCGTGAGTAACTGATTTCCATGATCTGAATTTACCAAAATATGCTTTGGCATTGCACTACAATCACACACTTATCCGACCTGTATGGTTGGTCCACACGGAGCTTCTAGTCCCGACCAGCTCTACCGGAGTGCTAGCTCCTTATCGAGGCCTTCGATGGCTGATCTCGATCAATTCAATCGATCGCCTTCTTTCTGATCTTTTGGATATTTCAGAAAATTAGAACATGTGCTTTGGAGGATGATGAAGTGGTATTTCAAATTTGGTGGCAATCTGATGCTCACAACACTCGATCTCTCCACCCAAACCCTAAGTCCCAACTTTAGGACTTTGAATACTCAAAAAGCCCCTGACACCCGAAAATCCTCTCACACCCACTCTCTTTGGAGTTTTCTTGTGAAACAAATTTCTATAGGTCAAGGACTCTCCCTTCTACGATCAGTCACTTCAAACTCCTTTTTAAATGGATGACCAAAAAGAGAAAAAAAAAATACCATGGCATGAGAAGAAAGTACGTGCAGGAAGACCTTTCACTCTCTCTGGACTTTTCCATGCCCCAACCCTCTGAAAGTCTAACCCCAAAAGGACTCTTCCCTTCTCACATACCCTCTCTCTTCTCCATGCATGCACACAAAAAATCACATTTCAATGTGCATGAATTAGAGGGGAAATCATGTGGAAAGGATAAGGTGTTGGTTGAACTTGTTTCAACCAATTGACTGAATTCAAATACAAATTCCATCTTATCTTTTTCCAATGCACAAACCCGAGTATTTGACATGTAGAAGGACTCTTCTTTTGTGTGCCCACACCTAGAAAAAATCAAAAATGAATGCTACAAAAATTGGTGGGCATGGAGAAGGGAACAGATAAGGTTGAATTTGTTTTATCCTCCTAACAACTTAAGTTGAATTTGAAATTCAACTTACTTTGAATCGGTCCAACCCTTGGACCAGGTCAAAGGTAGAAGAAAGAGGAGTGTGCAATCTTATTTGGGCATGGGAAACTCTCATGCTTATTCATAATGTGTGTGGGATGGGCGTGGGAAAAAGTCAAGGTGGCGCAGGGAGAGAGCATTTGAAATTCAAACTCATTTTGAATTGGTCTAAATTGGTTTCAACAAAACTAATTAATCTAGATCTGATTAGATCAAGTTAAATTCAACCAAATTAGGTTTAATTTAATCTAATAAATTTTTAATCTAATTAAAAATTTATTATGTCCAGCCCCTGATCAAATCAAGATCGAATCTTCCATAGCGATTAGGTCATCATATAATCTAATCGGATCAAATCCAATCGAATCAAATTCAATCAAACTTGATCAAATCCTTATTGCTCCATCAAATTGACCTAATCAACAATTGAATTACTAATTATTTCTTCAATATATATAGAGTTCCAATTGAGTAGATGTTTGAGCAATAGAGTCCCATCAACATGAAACTCCTAAAGAGTCCCAAACCAGTGGGACTCTTGAACCCAATGTCCCAAATGAATGAAACTTGTGATCTTAGAGTTTCAGACTAGTAGGACTCTTGATCAGAGAGTTTCAAATAAGTAAGACTCAGAGTTTCAATCTAGTGAGATTTTTGATCATAGAGTCCCAGTCCAGTAGGATTCTTGACCACAGAGTCCAAGGTCATCAGGACTCATGATCAGCCATTAGATTAGGTAGAAACTCCTATCATGTGTGACCCCATAGGTTCAAATCCTAATCTAGTAGCATAAGAAATAATTTCTTATACCAATTGATGTGAACATCTAGCAATGGTACCTGACATCCGGATAGGTCAAAAAGTCGTAATGCAATAATGATGAACATATGGCTAATGGTTATCGTATAATTCATCCCCTTGACCTCAATACATGAAGGATGATCTAAGGTTTATTGCCAATCCTAAAATTTATCCATAGTGTATTTCAAAATTTAGTGTCCATCACACGAACTATCCTGATCGAGATTTTGCTAAATTAAAATACAGTGATGCATCTGCTCTACTACTTGGAGGGGTCAATCCCATCTTGACTCACACATCGACTTCATAAGTACTTGACTGCACCCAATAGCCTTTCATCACTGAATTAAAAATTTAGATAGTCTGGTACCTAAGTGCAGTGAGTTGCTTACAAGTCACTATGGTGATCTCAGGTCTAAGGGACACTTATATCCATATCCTTCATGAGCAACTCTTGACAGCAGAGAGCTATGCAGTTGGATCACATTTAGTAAAATATATCCTTATACTTTATCTGCATATTATAACAGTATCTCCATACTTCTTGATTAAAAGGACAATCAACACTTATGGCACACAATGGCCTACACTCGATACGTTGTTATCCTGGATAACAATGAATCATTTGGTCATGAACTGGTTTAAGGATTAAACAATAAATCCTCCTTTGTTGAGTCTAAATAGTTCTTAGGACTTCATCATAGAATAGTTTATCATAGGAGGATACACAAGAGTGATGAAATACCAAAATAATAATTTTATTTATTTAAAATTTAAGTATAAATTACATTCAGCTCAACCATCTATAACTTAGATGATTGATTTTAGGATACATTTTTCAACAAGCTACTATAAACTTTTTAATTTTACTTTTTTCTTGATTTAGTCAAATACAATCATCCAATCACAGCCTTGGACCTATCTAAATCTTCAAGTTTGTTTCCCCAAGAAAATGGATACAACTAAAAAATACAATAAATGAACAATATACGATTCAAATAAACTAAAACTCATGAAGCTTAAGGAAGTTGGTGATCAATGCTCTTAAATATGTTGACTTTCTCCTTAATTGCTTGAGAGAAGCTTGAAGGAAAAGTTTAGAAGATTTCTTGTCTGGTAGCTTACACAATGAATGCACTCAAGCTCTCTTCTCAATTGGATTAAATGAAAGAAGGTGAAATTGAACGCTCTTTTAAGTTCTCCTTTTTTTTTTTTTTTTCTTAGGTATCTTTTTCTTTTTGTTGGATATTCTTATTCTTTACTTAATATATCCAAAACTTTCTAGAAGAGGTGACAAAACTATTGGATAACTCAAACTAGACATTACAACCTTTTTCTGTCCATTAGAGCCATTCTACAAAACTAGCCATTGAGCTGTCAGATGCAGAGAAGTTGACTCTTAATCTTCAAGGGTTAACTCATATTTATTAAGCATACTTGACTCCTTCAGAGGTTGACTTGTGAAGCATAGTATCTTGAGATGGCTCTCTATCTCTTGACTGTGACTATTCTGGAGTCAACTCGACTGCTATTAGGGTTAACTCTTTTAGGATTGGGGTCGACTCATCATGAGAAATTGGGGTCAACATAGAAACTAGCCAATTTTAACTACTCTCTATCTTTATCCTGAGATCAATCAAGGGTTCACTCATGTCCTGCTGGGGTGGACTTGAGTTCAAATAATTTTTCACTACTATATGTCTAATACTCCTTGAGACCATTCTATGGTCGACTGTTGCTCTATTGGGGTCGACTATTGTTCTATTGGAGTTGACTCGAGATATGCTGGAGTCGACTCGAGTTCGAGCAATTTTTCATAGCTCTCCGTGTACTCCTTAAGATCATTCTTAAGTTGACTCTTGTTTTATTTAGGTTAACTCTTGTTCTACTGAGGTCAACTCAAGATATGCTGGGGTTAACTCATGGGCTATGTGGGTGCTAGAGTCGGCTTAAGTGCCTTAGAGTTGACTCTTCCCTTCCATCCTTTATCAAAATTCTTAAAAAACTTCTTTAACTAAATTGAAGAGGGTTTCTTCTTGATTGTGTTACAACCTTTGAGTACTAAGAGATTCTCTGCAAACATACTCTCAAGCTTGCATTAGTAGCATGTGTACTCAGGTATTTTGGCATCATCAAAATCAATCCTTAGGTCAACACAGTTCAGCCTAATCAACCTACTTAACAATGACTGAGCTCGACCGCAAGACCTAGAAAGAGCTTGACTAAATAATCAAGATGAAAACCACTCAAAGTTGGCCTTGAGCCTTAAAGAATCCTTGTCTGGTCGAACTACCAAGCATCCTGCATGGAAGAACCATCTTGATTGACAAATCAAGCGGATGGAAAAGAAGATTGGAATGATGATGTAGAATCTAAGGAGAAATATGGCTAGAGCATTCGATGATCTAGAGGTTGCCACTGAACTCCCCTTTGTGAAGGAAATCATGATGGAACCTTTACCTCGATCCAAAATTCAAGATACAATAGTTCAAATAGTATGATGGTTCCTCAGATCTTCAGACCATCTGGAAAGTTTTAATTGCTTATGTTATTGCATGGTGCTTCAGATGCTATTATGTGCCGAGCTTTCTTTGCTACACTAAGCAAAACCATGTGGACATGGTACTCTAGACTACAACTTGGCTCTATTAGCACCTTTGATCAGCTTAGTCATCAATTTGTTGATCATTTTGTCAATAGCAAGAATAGTGAAAAAGCCTTAGTTAGTTTGATAGCAGTCAAGTAGAGGACAAATGAGTTACTTTGGAATTATCTTAACTAATCTCAACTTAATTCTAAAGCATTAGAAGTACAAGATCTAAATCAAGAAATGGCCATTGATGCAATCATTAGAGGGTTGAAGAATTTCTATTTTAGCTTGTTCATTTCAAAAATGCTGCTAAAGGAGTTATCTGAGCTACTCATACGCACTTAAAAGTATATCAATGCTAAAGAAGCCATGGTAGATTGGAAAGAGCCTAATAGAGACCGACCAAAAAGGAACCATCAAGAACATGAGGAAAGTAGGATCCAAGGGTAGGGAATAAGCCATGATAAGTAGAGCTTTGTCAAGCTAAGAACCCACCTCATGCATTCAAGAAATACGCCCCATTTAATACCTTGAGGACTCAAATCTTTATGGAGATCAAGAATGATAAGTATAATAAATACACTAATAAAAGCATTAAAAAATAAAATAATTTATCTTATTTTTAAGAAATTGATGTTTTTATTTATTTTTTGTAGGAAAGATGATTGCCACTAAAAAGAGCTCAATTTCTGGTTCAAAGAAAAAAAAAATTGAAGCAAATCAGACTTCAATTGGCCCCAAAATCAAGATTCAAAAGAAAAAAAATTAAAATAGTAATAATAATAATTAAAATTTAGTCAATTCAATCCAAACCAGCTTAGCAAAATTGGTTTAGATGGTCTGACCCGACTGTAGCCAACCGCACGCAAGCTGGCCTAGGCCCTGATGTCACCATGATGTCAGGAGACCATGCGGCCTATGGTAGACTAGAATAGTGCACGACTTGGGTATTTTGGGTATTTCATCCAAAGTGGCGAGCAGCGATTACTGGGGTCTATGCAAGGCCCAGTCTACCGATAGTTCACATAGATGAACAGTAGTAGATATGGCATGATCGGATGGTTGACATCCCTCCCTATCAGGATCTGACGGTGGGAATAGCTTCCTACTTTGATTAATCAGCCTAGGTCTCCTCTACACCATCTAACGACATAGAATCAATCATCAGAACAATCCAACAATCAATAATGAATTTGATTTGATCTGAGAATTAAAACTATGATTATTGAGGTAATTTTGAGCCATTCGATGCAAATCTGAAGGCTGCTATAATCCAAAAATTTTAAGGAGGATTTATACATTCAATTTAAGTTGAATTGGTCTTCTTCAAGTGGTAGAAGTCCATCCTTGAGCCTATTTAAACCCCTGTAGCCATACAGAGGAAGGGAAGAAGAGAATAATAGGGTTTTTAGGTGATTTGAGTCAAGAGTCTACGATTAGAGATAAAGAGAGCTTCTTCCTTCTTTCTTTCTTCCTTCTTCTTTCTTTTCTTTTTTCTTCCATCTTCCATGTACAACATGGCTAACAGCTCTTTTCTTCTATCAACTTCTTCATACCAAGAGCAGAGATCGACAAAATTCAACAACAAGTAGTTCATAATTTAAGTTTTATTATGTTATTTTTGTTTCTTTTATTATGAGCTAAATTTATTTTGCTAAGGCTAAGGTATAGCCACTCTTTTGATGCAATATTCAGTATGATTGGATTTTAGAATTAATTTTTATTCATGGGGAGTAAATAAATATACTCATAATACTTTTAGATTACTAGCCATCTTCTAATTATTTTGATGGACATAGACGATATGGACCAAGTACTTCTATGTCAATGTTTCTTGATTTGTATACCTTGTGTTTGAATCATATTAAGATTTTTATGCACACAGTAATTTTAGTGTGCTTTGAATGCTGAGTATTTTAATTATAGGATTTTATAGAAATTAATACCTTAATATTTATTTAAATTATTTGGACCAAGGGGTAGTTAATAAATGTTGATAGTTTTGCTACACCTGGACTAAATGATAATAAATATCATAAGAAACTCCACCGTCACAAGAAATAAAATTATCCTAATTTACATGATTACTTGAATATTGTATTGATTGAGTTAGTGAATCGATTGCCTTAGTATTTTACTGCTTTTGAATTTAACCCTAAATACTACATCTTTTCTATTTTCTTGTAACTTTTTAATTATTTTTTATTTTTTTATTTCTTATAAATTAATTTTCTAAATCAAGTTTAGGAGAGTATTTTTTAGTACTTATTTTTCAATCCAAAATAACTACACATTCGACTTAAACATAATTAATAGGAAGATTAATTTAAATATAATTCAGAGCTTTAAAAATCTTCTCATCTTCAAGAAATTAAAAATAACTGCGTTTAAAGCCAAACAGACTTATCTTCTTCTAACTTTAGTACTTTTCCCCTTTCAATCCCACTCTCTACAAAACACACTTCCTAACTGGATTTTTTTAATTTCTAACTGAACCAAGACCTTGTCCAACTTTTGTCTCTCCTCTATCCTTTCTACTTTTGCTAAAAGCTCAAAATAGCAACCAAAGGATTGGTGGCCTTATATTGAAAAAAAAGAAATAACTAAAGGAAGATTTGCTAATGACTCAATCCATTAATTTTTATAGATTTTAGACTTGCTCAGGTTTTGCCACAAGAATTTTTTAGCTAAATATCTTTATATAACACACTACTAAAGTCATTCCTTAAAATGCTTTTTTAAATCTTCACACACAAAACTTCAGTAGAATACATGCTCAGATTTTGTGCTACTCCGAGCCAGCTCATCACTGAACTCAAGTCCATCAAACTCCAATCGAGTTGACTCAAACTCATAATTGACGCTCGATCTCTCTTTAGAGAAAATAGACACTAATTTTTTGTAGTCTGAGACTCCAGGTGACTCGAAATTTAAAATTCAGGTCGGATTCGAACCCCCAGATTTTCCAAAATTTTTGCTTTCATCCCAAATACTTAGCTATCTACTATCACCACCACACAAATATTCTCTAAATGGTCCTTTAAAATATCATCTATATCAATGCTTAATACACTCCAAAATTTTAACCTCTTATATGCCATTTATATATTGATCTAACTTTCTTAAACTATTTTTGGAGAATTTGATAGATTCAAATACATTCACCAATCCAAGTACCATCTTCACTCAGGTGACTTAAACTTCAATACACATAAGACTTCACTTTAATACTCAATTTTATAATTCAAACTCCCAAAACTTATTTTCTTTCTAATTAAAACAACATCAACTTTATGCTTTTAAACTTACTATTATTCAAGATCTGTCACTTAATGCTTAGTATATCCTATGAAAAAGATCCTATAATCTGCACTTGAATAAAATACTTAATGCATAATGCTAAGTTTTAAAATTATTGCTTGTTGGATCTGGATATTACACTCCGAGCTTCCTTGATAACTATAAAATAAAGTCATAAGACTCTCAAAACTTGCTCCTAAATCACTTTGCAAGCTTTATTCAAAACGAACCTTAAAATTCACAAATTAATAATTACAAGGATATGAAAACTTCTTTAGATTTAACTTCACATTTTGGATCAGTAAATTTTTATACTCAAGGACCATTCCTTCTGCTATTTGTTTTAATTAGGTGATTGTTAACTATTTAGTATCATTATTATTTTTGTTGTAGTTTCTTCTTCAATCTCTTTTCTTTTGATATGACTTTCCTCTAGCTCTTACGCCCACTATCTTAATGTGATAGCATTGATTTGCGCCCCTAGATTGGTCCTGTGTCACTAGACAAGATCTTTATTGTCTCCAAAGTTATTGTGCGATTTGCCACCCTTCACACCTCTAAGTTCTAATGGCTGCTGCTTGGTCCT
Source organism: Cocos nucifera (assembly GCA_006176705.1). Classification (NCBI taxonomy): domain Eukaryota; kingdom Viridiplantae; phylum Streptophyta; class Magnoliopsida; order Arecales; family Arecaceae; genus Cocos; species Cocos nucifera. The sequence continues at coordinate 57,297 of QRFJ01003940.1, forward strand.
GCATAACTTGGTTCCAGAGTTCCACAAGGCACTTCTTGATTTTGCATAAATTTGGTATTAAAGTTTGAATGGTGCGCTTCTTGGTTCTGCATGAATTTAACCATCAGCTCCTTCATATCGAGCTTCTTCTTAGGCAACTGAAATCTCGAGGGTGGCTATTGTGTTGCATTTTTATTACTCTATGAGAAGTTCAAATAATACCTCCATCCTTAATTATATGTGCTGAATAATGATTATTTTACTGTTGCTAAAATAATTACCAATATAATTACTATAGTTAATTCTTAGCAAGGATTACCTATCTGATCGCTTGTTCATATTCTCCCCCACAACTCACAATATAATGCCTATACATGCATAGTTGCTCCCTTCATATTGTTGACTTCAGCCTGAAGAGCTGCAATCTCAGTTGAGAATGCTGGGATGCTATCTACTCCATGCACAGCTACTGATCTTCTAGGTATCATGTATCTATTTGCCATTTGTAGCTATTAATCCATCATCTACAATCAGATCAAAGGTCTCTCCATTATTCTGATTAATGGCACCTCTCCTGCGCTCAGCATCAATCATAGAATGATTAGTAGAGATAAACCATTATAAAAGAATTTAATACCTAAAGGCAAACAGATAATTGATGATGTGGACATCTCTTCAGTAGCTTCTAAAAATGCTCCCAAGCCTCATATAGTGACTCCATCTTCATTTACACAAAAGAAGTGATATCATTTCACATTTTTGCAGTCTTGAAAGGTGAAAAGTACTTAGCCCAAAATTTTTAGATCAGGGCTTCTCAAGTAGTGATAGAACCTATAGAAAGAGAATGAAATTAACTTTTAGCTTTGTCATGTAAAGAAAAAGAAAAATGCCTCAATCTAATGGCATCATCCGACACCCCATTAATTTTAAAAGTATCACAAAGTTCAAAAAAATTAGAAATATAGGCATTTGTATCATCCTGAATGTGTCCACTAAATTAGATAGTTGATTGAATCATCTGGATCATTGCTAGTTGTACCTTAAAAATATTTGCTCACACAGACAGTCTCCTAATGCTTGAAGCTACCGCTATCAATAGATATTATGTAATCATTTAACGGATGACTGTGCTACGTGGCGTATTTCTTTGCCATCCATCGACTGCCATATTTAGTTCTCGAATTGATGTCATTAGGATCTTCGGTTGTCATATTTCTTTGTTGAGCCTGATTTAATCTTTGGATTGTCTTTCCTATTTCTGGATCAAATGGCACCAAATCACTATGTCCAGCACATGTCATGCACTGAACATGCACATAAAAATAAAATAAGAATAAATAAATCAAAAATAAAATTCTATATGTAAGCAAGGATCATAATTTTAATATTATTTTAGAGCACAATCCCAAGCAATGATGCCAAAAAGTAATGCGTACAAATTTATTACTGTGACAAGTGCACCAGTCGATCAAGTAATAAAATGTATGAGTAAATATCATC
>QRFJ01003940.1:58800-120355 GCA_006176705.1 Cocos nucifera
TCATTATTCAGCGAGTTGTGTCTTGGATCTGACTGCTTCATCATGACTAGCCTTAAAAAGTTATTTCGTGAACTTGATATTTGGTCTGCACGACTCTTTCACCAACATCTCCTATAGGTGAGCCAACATTTGGCGAGAGTCCCGATATCTTCATTGTTGGCCTGGAGCTCATCAGACATCGAGCCCAAACATGTAATATCTGGCCTTATTATCTTCGTCTATCCATTTTCTAGAGACGCTCCTCTGTTATCAATAGGATGGACGCATGGTAAGGTGGGAGGGTCCTGGTCACAAAACATGGTTAACTTTCTTAGAACCAAAATAATTTGTAGTTCTTTGTAGCCAATCTTTATAATTAGGTCGTGTCAGTCTTTGTATATCCAGGATACATGCTAATGTGTTGTGTGATGCATGACATGTTTCCCATGATAGAGAAGTCCAAAGATTTCTAGTTAGATACTATATTATTAGAAACTTGACCAATTTATTCTTTAACAAATTTTATTTTTAAATAAATTAGCTCCCACTATTTCTTGAGTTCTTATAACTCTCTCTGTAGAAGATGCAAAAATACTCTATCCATGATACTAATGATTATTCTACATCGGTTGATCGGTGCAGGTCCGCACCAAACTAACTCATCACCTCACTAAATACGTATGATTGGTGATGGGATTAGCCCTATGATGTGAACAAACTCTTTGTTTCATGATTCTCTAATCATGGTGCATCCCAACACTTGGTTCTCTTCAAGGAACATAGAAGAGCTTGAGAAGCTCGGTGTGAAGTTAGACTTGGACCTATAGAACGATATTATTCTGCAATCCTTGACTGATGCATATGGGCAATTCATCATGAATTACCACATGCATAAACTTCAAAATTCCTTGGTCGAATTAATGAATATGCTGGTTACCGCTGAGCTTTCTATGAAAGGTTCTAAAGGCTCAGTTCTTGCTATGGAACGGACTTCTTCCAAAAGAAAGTCTTATGGAAAGAAAAAGAAGTCTGCGAAAAAGCAGAAGATGGAAGGAATAAAGAAGAAGAAGGCAAAGTCAAAGAAAAAGGCCGATGTCAAAGGAAAGTGTTTCTATTGCAACAGCGACGGCCATTGAAAGCGGAACTGCCCTACTTACCTGGACACCCTGAAGAACAATAAGGAAGGTCCTTCTAGAGGTATGCTCATTATTGAGTCTAACCTTATGGTTTCTTCTGCATCCAGTTGATGCTTGACTCTGGTTCTAGTGCTCATCTGTGCACTTCCATGCAGAGTCTTGAGGATAGCAGGAGGTTGAGGGATGGAGACATGATCCTATGCATCAGTAATGGAGCAAGAGTTGCTGTAGTAGCCATGAGAACATATCCTCTTCGATTACCATCTGGTTTAGACTTAGTTTTGAAAGACTGTTATTATGTGCCTGCAGCTAGTAGGAATTTGATTTCTGTTTCATGCTTAGCACAAGAAGGCTATGTGATTACCTTCTTTAAGGACCATTGTAATATTCTTTATGAAAGAAATAAAATTACAAATGGTTTCCTTATTAATGGTCTTTATCAGCTACATATTGATGTACCTGTTCTGACTGTCGAGCAAAACGTGAATGCCAAATGACTTAGGGATAGTCCAAACAACAGATATCTATGGCACCTGAGATTAGGTCATATAGCAGAAGATAGGATCAATAAATTAGAGAAAAATGGGCTATTGAGTCTATTGACTTCCGAGTCACATCCAACTTGTAAATCCTACCTTCAAGGCAAAATGACCAAACTCCCTTTTGTTGGACATAGGGAAAGGGCCACAGATCTCCTTGCCCTAGTACATACTGATGTATGCAGCCCATTTGATGTATCGGCTAGAGGCAATTTTGTCTACTTCATTATCTTTACCGATGATCTGTCTAGGTATGGGTATGTGTATCTTATGAGACACAAGTCTGAAGCTTTTGAAAAGTTCAAAGAATTCAGACATGAAGTAGAAAAATAAATTGAAAAATCCATTAAGGTTCTTCGATCAGATCGAGGAGGTGAATACCTTAGCCAAAAATTCCTAGACTATCTTAAAAAAAATGGCATAGTCTCTCAATGGACTCCACCAGGAACACCTCAACTCAACGGGTTTCAGAATGGAGAAATTAGACCCTATTGGATATGGTTCGATCCATGATGAGCTTCACAGACCTTCCTGATTTTCTTTGGGGACATTCATTGTTAACTTCAATTTATCTACTGAATAGGGTTTCCTCTAAGACCATTCCTACCACACCGTATGAGATATGGCATGGTAAGAAACCAAGTCTGAGTCATCTCAGAATTTGGGGTTGTCCAGCTCATGTCAAAAGACAACAAGCGGACAAGTTAGAGTTTAGATCCTTTAGAGCTCGATTCATAGGATATCCTAAAGAGTCATTAGGATACTATTTCTACATTCCAGAAGACCACAATGTGATTGTGAGTCGACATGCCATCTTTCTTGAAAAATAGTTTATTCAAGATAGCGGCATTAGAAAGTAGATCAAGCTTGATGAGAAAGTCTCACAAGTACAATGAGCTAAGGACCAATTGGAACCAAATCAGGTTGAGCCAATAAGAACACTACCTCCTCCACCTCGTAGATCGGAAAGAGTTTCCCATCCCCCTGAAAGATACTTAGGTATTATTTCAGAGGAAGTAGAGGAAATGTTCCTCGTAGGTAATGGTGCTCATGGTGATGATCCCAAAACCTACAATGAGACGATATCAGATATCGACTCTGAGAAATGGCTAGAGGCAATGCAGTCAGAAATTGACTCGATGCACTCAAAGCAAGTCTGGACCTTGGTAGATCCACCAGAAGGTATAGTACCTATTGGGTGTAAATGGATCTTCAAGAGAAAGATTGGTGCAGATGGAAATGTGGAGACATTCAAGGCTAGACTAGTGGCAAAAGGTTATAGTCAATGCGAAGGCATTGACTATCAGGATACCTTTTTTCCAGTGGCTATGCTAAAATTCATCCGCACATTGCTTGCCGTTGCAGCCTATTTTGATTATGAAATATGGCAAATGGACGTGAAAATGGCATTCTTGAATGGATATCTTGAGGAAGATATCTATATGGAACAGCCGCTAGGTTTCACATCTAGTGATACTAATCACAAGGTTTGCAAGCTGCAAAGGTTCATATATGGACTTAAGCAAGCATCTCAGAGCTGGAACACTCGTTTCAATGATGTGATCAAAACGTTTGATTTCGTCAAAAATAAAGAGGAACCGTGTGTTTTCAAAAAGGTCAATGGGAGCGCAGTTGTCTTTCTCATATTGTACGTGGATGACATCCTCCTTATTGGAAATGATATTTCCATGATGACAATAGTCAAATTATGGTTGTCCAAGGAATTCTCCATGAAAGACCTAGGTGAAGCATCCTTTATTCTAGGAATTAAGGTCTATAGGGATAGACCGAATAGGATGCTAGGACTTTCACAGAAGATGTACATAGAGAAAATACTAAAGAGGTTTAGTATGGAAAACTCTAAAAGGGGATTAATATCCTTCAGACATGGTATTCATCTTTCCAAGAAGATGTGCCCTAGCACACCTAAGGAAATAGAATGCATGAGCAAGATCCCTTATGCTTCTGCAATAGGGAGCCTCATGTATGCCATGATATGTACACGATCTGATATAGCCCATGCTGTGAGTGTTACAAGCAGATATCAATCAAATCCAGATGGAAGACACTTCTGTGAAATGTATCCTTAAGTACTTGAGAAGAACTAAGGATATGATGTTGGTCTTTGGTAACGGAGAACTCCAAGTCCAGGGATACACAGACTCGGATTTCATGTTCGATATAGATGATCGAAAGTCAACATCTGGAAGTCTGTTTGTGTGCAATGGTGGTGCTGTCAGCTGGAAGAGTTCCAAGCAAATGGTGATAGCAGATTCCACCATGGAAGCAGAATATATCGCTGCATCAGAGGCTACGAAGGAAGCATTCTGGTATAAGAAGTTTGCTATCGAAATTGGAGTAATGCCATCAGATGCCATTCCTCTATACTGTGACAACAATGGCGCCATAGCCCTTGCTAAGGAGCCAAGGTCTCACCAAAAATCTAAGCACATTGAACGGCGATACCACCTCATCCGCGATTACCTCGAGAAGGGTTATGTCGAGGTCAAGAGAGTCAACTCCATAGATAATGTGGTAGACCCACTTATAAAGTCATTGGACCAGCAGAAGATCGAAGCCCACCTTAAGAAGATGGGACTTAGACTTGTAGCCAATTGGCTTTAGGATAAGTGGGAGATTGTTAGATATATGTGCCCTAGAAGCCAGAATTGGCTGACACTTGTAATACACTTCTAGGGGCAAAATTGTAATTTTGATTAATATCAATAAAATAGATTATTTTCAATCACATATGTGTATTTAGTGTTTGTGATACATCCTTTGAGTTAACGGTAATGATAATTCACATTTTCAAGAGTTGAAAATTTAAGACATGAATAATCATTATTAACTCATAAAATGCTTCCGACCATAGGATCATCACGAGGATGGTGATTGATCCGAAAGGTTGGTGTACAATCACTTCTATTTAGTAGATGAGTCTTGAGTCTACGATATGGAGACACCGAAAAGAGAGTACAGATACTCATTAGAGAACGAGGGCACTGAGCGTGACCACCTCGAGTAGTCATTAGAAAGTCTACCTTCTTGTCGATGACTGACTCGATGCTGCAGTGGTGTATCTGATTCTTTGACCTGAGGTGCATCGGCAGTTCACCTTGAGGGTGTTATAGTTTGACTACACCATTACTCGGTCTCCTAGCCATATGGAACCCTAAGGTGTATGTTGGCTATAGCATGTTCATTATAGGAACTGGATAGCATCAAGATGGAATCTATCTACCTCGGTGGTAGAGGAGCAGCCCTAAGATGATCATGAGAATCAAGTTCAGAAGTCCATGGCCATGGTAGAGTGAAATAATAGAAAGAGTTTCTATTTAGATTTTCACATTGGACTTGAAATTGAATGATTACATCATATGACAGAGGCTATGGTTTGACGAGTTCACCTTAACCCTAATCTAATCGGGGCTCAAGATAGAAGAACTTAATCACACAGGTAGCTGCACCAAGAGGTTTGCATTCAGCTCTGATGGGTTGCCACCATATACTACTAGGTGTCACTGGTGGATTTTGGGAGCAATTAGAATGATTTAGATGATCGATCATTCTAGCTGTTCGAATCAGAAGAGTTCTGATCCACCGAAAGGAGTTTCGATGATGTCAATGATAGAGATCATGACATATCCCATTACCATATAGAACTAAACCTAATTGGGTCACACAAACAAGGGTTTGAATCTGGTGATCATCAATTGAACTGATCTAGCAATTGATCTGAATGAGATTCAATTAGATTCAAGAAAATCGTGCTAGCACTCGATTGAACCTAACGTTCTTCTTTTGCTATCACAAATAAGTTGTCGTGACTGAAAAAAGGAGTTTGTGCTCAATCAGAGGCCTTCATATGGTCTGACTGGAGATTTTCCAAGTCAGAAAAGGTTATCTTATTTTGTAGGACATTATCTGCCATTTTTGGTCATCTACCATTTCTCGTTCTTTGACTTTGGTCAAAAGTCTACCTTTGACTGGTCAAATGTTGACCATTGACACTTTGACTTCTGTCCATGTGTCATTCACCTATTGGATAGCTGGTGGGGGCCTGTCCTCCTACCAGAACCTGGCAAGGAAGAGGGCGCACGCCACCCTTGGCGTGTGCCCAAGCTGGAGGTGCCCAGGAGTCTCTGTTGGACAGGGACTCCATCTCCATTTTGGATTCCAATTAGAGTTCTCCTAAGAACCAACTTTGACCGATCTTAGGTACCCTCTAAGGAGGAATCCAAGGGACTCTATTCCCATCAATCAGATTTAGATCTAATTTCACAAAGAGTTGTGATTGGTTGGGAAGAAGAGGAGTTGGATCACAATTAGTCTATAAATAAGATCCTATGCCCAACTCAAAGAGGAATCTAAATTAATTGAGATCTCCACGCCCCAAGGCCTTTTCTCCTCTCCTCCTCCATGCCAAAGCATCTTCTCCCTCTCCTCTCCACATCCAAAAGGGTTTTGGATCTTGGTTGGTGCAATCTAGATAAGAGAAAGGCGAGTGAAAGCTAGAAGGCTATGCTGCTGCAAAGGACGACTGCTAATTTTCAAAAGGAGTTTTGAAGATCCTCCAGATCAGATTCAGGTCTAATTTCTAGAGATGTGATAGAAAAGAAGAGGATCTCCAGATCTAGCATGAGTGGATACCGATAGAGGCTAGGCACTTGCGTGGCTTGATCCAGAACCTTTCGCTGCTTACAGGATCATCAACGGATAATAGGATTACCCACTTCAAGGAAAATTAAATTTGATTTAATTTATCTAATTTTATTTTAATTTTTAAAATAATAATAATTAGATTTGAAACATCTTTGATCTGATTTGGATCAAAGAAAAAAAAAATTGAAATATATCTCTTGATCTGATCAGATCTGAACGAACCTGGTCCGAGAATCAGAATTTTCTTTCATTAATATGATATCTTAATCATGTAATAGATCTGAGATCTAGGTATTTATATGATTATTTAAATAAATTTTATATTTATTTAAGTCTTCTGTTGTAAGATCTTGAAAAAATTTCAAGATCTATCTATGAAATCCTAGATCTAGTTCCTTCAACTGGTATCGGAGCCTTGATTCTTATTACATGATTTTTATGCATGTCTAGATTATTTCATCAATTAGATCTAATTTATAATATAATTATTAAATCTAAAATTAAAAAAATATATATTTTAGGCTGCATGGACTGCCATAAGGTTGTCCTACTGTAAGGTTTAACCCTTACAGTGAATAGGTTATCCTAGTATGTGCTGATCTAAAATATTGATCATAAAATTTTATATTAGATCTAAGAGATTTTATGATTTAATTAAAAATATTTTAATCTAATTTTAATCATCATAAATATGCTAGATTTGATTTAGGGAGATTTATGATTGATTATTATTGAAACTGTTTCAATTACATGAACCTGTTTAGATTAGATTTAAAGTAGTTTTATATTTACTTTACCTACATATTGATTATGAATCAAACATGCAACTTGATTGATAGAACCATATTATAAAAATATTTTACAAACATGAAAATCATTTTCAAAAAGTCGAACCCCAATCCTCAGTTCAAAACTTAATTGAGAATTAAGAAGTTGATTGATTAAGATCTAGGATTGTGAATTGAAGATCCTAAGACATAAATCATAACACATTGGATTAAACTGGTTGGTGGGGATTAGGTCCATTAATTGGGTTAGACCTAAGGTTAGATTAAAGAATGGACTTAATTAGAGAATTGACTAAATCTAATCAATTGTTGTCTTAGATTAGGTCAAGAATTCTCTAGATCAATTATAATAGTTGTAGTTGGTCAAGTCCATGTCTTTAACAAGACCCAAGATAGACTTGATTCTTGGCTACGCAGTCTAGCATGAACTGTTAGGTTGATCTAATTGAAACTAATTAAACTAATTAGTGTCTAAGGTAAACCAGACCAATGGTTCTTAATTGGCAGCCCGCTTACCTGGCTATTTCTAAAGGTGTCTAAGGCAAGCCTGGCAGACCCTTCCACTAATCAAACTTACCTGGCCTCTTGGTGAGATTATGGATCGCTTGACTATCCAAGCTAACCCATGTCAGCTAGGTAAATTAGTTTGACTGATTTAAGTGCTCCTAGACCAGCCTATTAATGGTCTTCCTTAAGCTGACTTAGTGAAGTTAGTGAGAGGATCATGACAAGCTGGTTAATCTGACCTACTCACTTCTATAAATAAATCCTCTAAAATTATTAGGTCCCTAAAATGAAATAGTTACGTGATAATTGGATCATAGCCTCCCATTAAAGTGGATGATAATGGGTCCATCAGTTGGATAATCATTGAACGCCCAAAGGCCTGGTGCTTATCGATTGATGAAATTATCATTCATTATATGATCTCCTGGATACATCTTTCTAAATGGTGGTCAAGTGGGCCAACCAAAGTTGCTGATCATTCATTGGTTGGATGGGCCAAGTATGGTTATGTTAATGGTTGAACCTAACTGGACCCTTTTTTGAGAAGGCCAAAACCAACTGATCAAGGCCTGGGACAAAATTTAATTACTGAAAATTATTTAGAGAAATAATTGATTATGAACCTACCCTTAGATGTACATGGATGGACCAACCAAAGTTGGGCTTGTGTACAGTCTATGTGGATTCTAGTACCTACTAAGGAATTAAGATAATTCCTCAAATTGGAGGTAGAGGCTATCAATTCAAATAAAATAGTGGAAGAAATCTTTTAATTAAAGTCCAAATCTTTAGATTTAATGAATCAATTACTAATTAGATTTTGGTTTTCCTTTGTGCAGATATGGCTACTTCTCTATCGCTCCGATCATTATTGAACAATGATAAGTTGGTGGGACCTAACTTTGGTAGCTGGTATCGAAAGTTGAAGATTGTCCTGGAGCATGAACGGATCCTAAATATGCTAACAAATCCTGCACCTGAGGAGCCAGCTGTTAATGCACGTGAAATAATCAGAGACACTTATCAGAAGTGGCTCAGTGATCGAACCATGGTGCATTGTATTATGTTGGCTGTGATGAGCAATGAGTTCAGTCGCAGGTTTGAGATAGCTCAGCCAAATGAAATGCTCTAAGTGTTGGAGGATTCCTTTGGCACACCCGATGACGTTGAGAGGTACAAGACTAGTTGCACCATCTTCAACGCCAGAATGCAGGATGGTGCCTCTGTCACTGATTATGTATTGTACATGATCGAGCTGATAGAGTGCTTGAGCAAGCTTAGTTTTTTCTTGCACACACAACTTAGGAAAGATACAATACTGAACTCACTGCATAAGTCTTACCTCCCATTCCTTATACATTATAGAATGTCAAAGCCTAAAGTTGACTACCATGGATTACTGGGGTTACATCAGAACTTTGAGAAGGATCACCAACTCCATAAGGAGTCGGTGAACTTAGTGAGAGGTTTGTTTTCTCGTTCTCAATCCTTTGAAAAAGGGAAGAAGAATAAGAAGAAGAAAGCCAAGAAGGTGCATGTTCATGCTAGGACACCTGTGCAGGCTCAGACCCCAAAGACCAAGCTCGATAAGAGTCAAGCTGAATGCTTCTTTTGTAAGAAGCGGAGACATTGAAAGAGAAACTATCCTCAGTACATTGCCTTCCTGGATCCGAATAGGCAGAGAAAGAAGCAAGATGTTGCTGGACAAGGTATTTATATGATAACTCCTTATAATTTCTCTATTTATGATATTACTGACTGGATATTGGATACTGGTAGCCTTTACCATATTTGTAATTTGTTGCAAGGGTTGCAGGTCAGTACAAGATTCAAGCAAGACGAGATTTCTGAACGTTGGAGATGGAAGATCAGTTTCAATTCTAGTTTTAGAAATTTTGAAACTTGTATTTGAATCTCATACCATTGTTCTTAGTGATTGTTATTTCTATCCTAGTTTCTTTTTAAATATCATTTCTGTAGGCCTTTTGGCCATGAACAATTATAAAATTTTAATAAAGAAATGAGTTTGTAATGTCATTATGAATGGTATTACTTTTTTCTATGAACAATTGAATAATGGTGTATATATGTTATCACAACCTATTAATGTAGTCTATTCTACTGGCAAGCATCCTAGATTAGATAGTATATCACATATCTACTTATGGCACTATAGGCTAGGTCATATAAACAAGAACAGGATAAACAGGTTGACTCAGGAAAGAATCCTCAAAGTTAATGATTGTGAATCACTTTCAATCTGTGAGTCTTATCTTCTTGGTAAAATGACCAAGTCATCTTTCACCGAAAAAGATAAGAGAGCCAATGAGCTCTTAGGTCTAGTACATACTGATATATGTGGACCAATGAGTATAAGTGCTAGATATGGATATATCTACTTCATCACTTTCACAGATGATCTATCCAGATATGGATATGTCTATCTGATGAAACATAAGTCAGATTCTTTTGAAATATTCAAACGATTTCGAAGTGAAGTAGAAAAATAAACTAAAAAGAGTATTAAAACTCTTCGATCTGACCAAGGAGGAGAATACCTTTCAGGTGAGTTTCTCACATATCTAGGAGAGAATTCCATTCTCTCCAAATGGACTCCTCCTGAAACACCATAGCATAATGGTGTGTCTGAAAGGAGGAATTGGACTCTATTAGATATGGTCCGATTCATGATGGAATTTAAAATCTGTCGATATCCTTCTAGGGTTATGCACTCGAATTAGCTTGTTATCTATTAAATAAGATTCCAACTAAATCTGTAGTTAAAATCCCATATGAGATATGGATAGGACGTAAGCCAGCACTTTCATACCTTAGGATTTAGGGATGCCCGACTTATCTCAAACAGTTAGTTACAGACAAACTTGGACCTAGGTCTGACAAGTGTACATTCATAAGATACCCAAAAAAGATCAAAGGATACTATTTCTACCATGTTGATGAATAAAAGATATTCGTCAGCCTTAGGGCAACCTTTTTGGAAAAGGAGTTTCTTGATGAAGGAATTGTTGCCTTTAAGATTGAACTTGATGAAGTTCAATGGGTAGAAAGTCTGACAAAATATTGAATCTAAGTCAGATTTTATCAAATCAGATTCGAAGCCTAGTGAACCTGCACCATTAAGACAATCCAACAGAGTACACCATCATCTGGATAGATATTATAGATTCTTGATCTAGGATGGTGATTCCATCAAACTCGATGAGAACGATGAGGATTTGATCACTTATATGGATGCTATACAGAGATCTGACTCTGAGAAATGGTTAGAAGCCATGAGATCCAAAATGGATTTCATGAAGGTCAATGATGTATTGACATTAGTTGACCCACCTGAAGGGGTTAAACCCATTGGGTGTAAATGGATCTTCAAAAAGAAGAGGGATGTAGATGAAAAGGTGGAGACCTATAAAGCCCATCTGGTTGTCAAGGGATATCGTCAACGTTATGGTATTGACTATGATGAGATGTTCTTTTCTGTGGCAATACTCAAGTCCATTCGGATCATGCTTGCCATTGCTGCCCATCTGGACTATGAGATCTGGCAGATGGATGTGAAGACAGCTTTCCTAAATGGAGAGTTGACCGAAGAGATGTATATGATACAATCTAAAGGGTTCACATCCATAGATGAGTCCAAGATGTGCAAGCTTTAGAGATCCATTTATAGATTGAAGCAGGCATCTCAGAGTTGAAATATGCATTTTGATAAAGTGATCAAAATGTATGGCTTTGTTAAGAACGGAGAAGAACCCTACATTTATAAATGGGCAAATGGTCCAGCAATGGTATTCCTTGTTTTGTACATGGACGATATTCTCTTAATCGACAATGACATCCCGGCACTACAAGGAATAAAAGTCTGGTTGTCATCACAGTTCTCCATAAAGGACTTAGGTGAAAAATCCTACATCCTAAAAATGAAGATCTATAGGGATAGATCTAAAAGGATGCTTGGTATATCCCAATCCACGTACATAAAAACTGTGCTGAAGAGATTCAGTATGGAGAATTCCAAAAAGAGCTATCTTTTGATAGCCCAAGAAATTTCTCTCTCTAAGAAGGATTATCCGACAACTCCTGAAGAGAGAGAGCATATGAGTAGAATTTTATATGCTTCGATAGTGGGATCTATTATGTATGCAATGACATGTACGAGACCAGACGTGGCATACTCACTAGGAGTAGTGACTAGATACCAATCTGATCTTGAAGAAAATCATTGAAAGGTGGTTAAAATCATCCTTAAGTATTAGAAAAATACTAAGGACCAATGGTTGGTGAGTCAGATCTGAAGCTTGTGGGGTTTACAGACTTTAGCTTTCAATCTGATCATGATGATAGTAAAAGTGTGTCGGGGTATATCTTTACTCTAATTGATAGAGCCATCTATTAAAAAAGTTTCAAGCAGCATATAGTGGCTGACTCTGTTTGTGAAGCAGAGTACATGGCAGCATCAGATGCAACAAAGAAAGCTATGTGGCTGAGGAAGTTTGTTACCGAGCTTGGAGTAGCACCCTCCATTGATGGTCAGTCCTATTCTACTGCGATAGCACTGGCACCTAGCTCAAGCAAAGAAACCAAAGGCATACTAGTAAACAAAGCACATTCTGCATCGCTTTCACTTGGTCCGTAAGATCATGGATCGTGGTGACGTTGACCTTCAGAAGATCGATAGAAAGAAGAACCTAGCCGACCCCTTTACTAAAGCCCTAGCAATCAAGAAGTTCGATAACCATAAGTCGAAGATGGATATTAGATACTGTGTCGAGTGGCTTTAGGACAAGTAGGAGATGTTGAAAATTATATTCCAAAGTCAATCGCCAGCCTGTTGACGGTTGAGATATTATAACTAATTTATTAATTAATAAAAAATATTTTGACATCTTTTCTCATCATAAGTTTACATCTTCTAATGAAATTCATTATTGTGATGAAGTCCTTAGGACTGTTTAGTTTTAATAAAGAGAGGATTTATCAATTAGTCCTTAAATTTATTCATGACCAAATGATAGGTTGTTAATCAGGATGACAATATCTATCGAGCATAAATCGCTATATGCCATATAGATTGATTGTCCTCTTAACCAAGATGTGTAGGGATACTGGTATGGCATATAGGTAAGATGTATGGATACATCATCATTGAACATGACCAACTTCAGAGCATTCTACTGTCGAGAATGTCTCTGATGGGATATAGGTATAAGTATCCCTTAGACCTGAGATCACCTCAGTGACTTGCAAGCAACTCACTATGCATTGGTATCGGACTAACTGAATTTCTAATTCAACAACAGAAGGCTTCTAGGCATAGTCAGGTACTTGCAAAGTTGGAATGTGATAAAGATGAAATTGACCACTCCAAGAGTTGGAGAAGAATGTATCACTATATTTCAATATAGTAAAACCTTGGCCAGGATAATCCATCAGATTGATTTGATATTTTGAAATACAATATCGACAACCTGATCAGAGTTGACAGTTGAACTCTGATGTGTCCTACGAGCATTGTGGTCAAGGGGATGAATTATATGAAAACTCTATCCACATGGGTTCTAAGGATGGTGTTCTATACCTTCGATCTATCCGACCATCGGATATCATTACTAGATGATCACTTTGATTGATACAAAAATTTATTTCTATGCTACCAACTTAGATTTGGATCTATGAGGTCACACATATTAGAGCTTATGATCTGATCGGATGGTTGAGCAACGATTGAAAATCATTCTAGGGTTAAACAATTAATATGATTGATGTTTAACCTAGTGCAAGTATTGCAGGAGGATTGACTAGCAATTAGATTGCTAATTAGCTTAATTTGATTAAGTCAATTGGTTGAGATTAAGTCTAATTAAATATAATTTAATTAAATTTAGTTTGGGCTTGATTGGATCAAGTTCAATTGATTTATTAGATAAGCCAAGTGCAAGAAAGAACTAGTCCTAGTCTAATTAGGACTTGGATTAACCCAATTTTTTAATTTGATTGAAAAATAAATTAGAATTAAATCTAATTTAATTAAGTCCTTAAATAGATTAGGGCCTTATTTAATTTGGTTAGTTTAATCTTGATTTTTTTTTGGTTAAAAGATCTTATTTGACCAAGTCAAAATAGGAGTCCTAGTGTGACTGACTCCCTATCTCCTTGCGCCACCTTGGTCCCAACACCCTCCATACCTATTTTTTAGATATTTTTTATGAAAAATCCCTTTCTTCCTGATTTCCATGTCTCCTCTCTTCCTTCAAGTCATATTTGGAAGTTAGGTGGAAGACCAAGTCAAAGGAGGAATTGGTTTTGCTTAGGATTCTATGAGATAGAATCCTTATTAACCAAAACATCTTCCATTGAGTGCTGCCCCCTCTTTTAATTAATTCTTATCTTGTTCTAGGAAAATAATCTCCTTTTCTATGCACCCTCCCTTGTTGGTCCATGCCAAAAATTATGGAGGAGTCCAAGAGTTGGGCGCCCCAACAACTTTTCATGTTTGGATATTTCTAGTTTAAAAATTTGACCTAACTTGGACTCTTCTTTTTCCCTATTTATTGAAAAAATTTTATTCTAATTTTTTTATGAAATATAGAGCTTTAGGAGAGGTTTTGGTTGTGAAAAAATCAGAGGAAGAGGGTCCTTTGGCATGGGGGTTCCATAGGCACCAAACTAGGTGTCTAGATGAGAGAAAAGAGAAGAAGAAGAGGATCTTTTTCTAGGGTTGTTTTATTTTTAATCTCTCCTCCTTTTTT
The DNA here is from genome assembly GCA_006176705.1 of Cocos nucifera. Taxonomy (NCBI): domain Eukaryota; kingdom Viridiplantae; phylum Streptophyta; class Magnoliopsida; order Arecales; family Arecaceae; genus Cocos; species Cocos nucifera. Next base: position 73,182 of record QRFJ01003940.1, read on the forward strand.
TAAAATTTTTTTTAAGAGAGTCTTAGATTAGAAAACTCTCATCTTCCTTTTCATATTTTAGAGAGTCCAAATTTTGAAGAAGGGAGCATCAGATCGACCGTCGAAGAAGAATCAGCATAGTACTAGTATGCTATGCTGATTTTCTATATCGAACTTCAGATCAAAGATTGTAGGCTCGTGTGGATAACTCCTAAAGGTCGAATACATGTGTGGCTCGTGACTTTATCCTCAAGCCTGGATCAGTAAGTTAGAACATCTAAACTTACTCAGGTAATAGATCTGATCTATAAACTTCATACCTGCATTTGATGTAGTATAGATCTAGATTGATTTGATCAATCTTTTTCTTTCTTATTTGATTTTAATTTTTGATTTAATATTATGCCTTAATCATGTAATAGATCTGAGATCTAGATATTTACATGATTATTTAAATAAATTTTAGATTTATTTAAGTCTTTTGCTGCAAGTTCTTGAAAAAGTTTCAAGATCTACCTGTGAAACCCTAGATCTGGTTCCTTCAGTAGTAAAATAAGTTATGCAATTTAAATCCAATTACAAGATGAGTTATGTTATTATTTTGTTGAAACTATTTGAATAAGTTTAGTTATGAGTTAAAATAGTGTTAGCTAAATTTGAAACTATTTATGAAAAAAAAAATAGTAGAAACGTTGGGACTTCTTGGATGTATGTTAAAGTTTAGTTAAACCTAAGTTGTGGTTTATTGAGGACGTGCTAAGATTATTCTTTTATACAAGTTATGAGTTATAGTAGTAAGGTAGAATAAAGATAAGAGTTAGAAAATTTTATGGATGTGGATTATATGAAATTATATTAATCAGTGTCTTCTAATATTTTAGAGAAGGAAGAGAGCTCAAAAGGGTGTTTTGGATGATTTGGACACCAAGATAAGAAAGATAACATAGTAGCTAGTTTAAGTAGAGGTGAGTGGATTTTTTATCTAACTCTGGTATTTTTCTTATGGTATTTGTTATGAAAGAGATAAATTTTATAAAGTAAGTTTATTTTCTATTGTTTTCAACTCATATATGTTGTGCAAACTGGGAAACAGAAAATGAATTTTATTAAAGTGTTATTCAGAACTATGTATATGAGTATTTGAATTTACTTTGGATAGGATGGCATTATACTTTGGAATGTATTAAAATAGCTCAATGACATTCGAGTTTTATTAAATATGTATGTTTTCAGTCGGCTACCCATAGAAGTGATCAACCTTTTGGGTGTGCCATAGTATCGGCAACTTTGCTATGCCTAGTGGGATAAAGTATCAATAGTTTTATTATGGCTAGTGGGGCCCTATTTATGAGACACTAAATTGATAAATAGTATGCCCATGGAGGCTCAGCAATATTAGATGCTCCATTTCGACTACGATGGTAGGGGTGCGTTGTGGGATAGTCGACAGTAGCCCAGTATTTTTTAGTTTCATAGTTTTGGAAAAAAAAAACTTTTACATGATCTTGTGCATATTCAACACATGAAAGTTTTATTTAAAAAGCATGGTAGTATTGTGGAATGTTTATTATTATAAGCATTATAGTTATGTTTTCCTATCTTTTCCATTGTTAGATGGTTTATTCACTCATTGGGACTCCTGGGCCTCACCCCTCACCTTCATTCTATTTCAGGGTTGGAACGGTCTATGTTGCTTGTGAGAAGAATGTTTTTAGAGATGTTTTATGCATTTAAGCTGAGTGTGATAGTTTGTAAAAAGAGTTTTGTTTATGATGTATTACATATTTGATTTTAGAGCATGGTGTTATATGTTTATAGAGATTGTTAAGTACATTTTAGTTATGAATTATATGTATAGAGCGTGGTTGATAAATGAAATTTTGAGTTTGATTTTTAAGAAGGGTTAAGTTGATATACTTGTGGTTAATTGAAGAATTGATCAAAGTATTTGTTTTGAGCAGGTTTAAGTGATATTGCAGTTTGGCTATAGCTTAGAATTTTCTTTGCTCTTATTTAAGGATAAAGTTTAGCCTCTTTATTCTTAGATAAGGGTTGGGGTGTAGCATCGTCATCCAATTATAGGGGTGGGGTGTTACATATTTGGTATTAGAGCAAAGATACTAGGTAGTGCAATGATTGAGCCAAAGGTTTATAATCAGTAGGGATGAATAATGGTTGATGGTTAATCTAGATCAGTAATGATTTATGATCAGTAAAGATAAGCAAAAGGTTTATGATAAAGAAAGATGAGTAAGGTTTATGATCCTTAAGAATTACAATTTAAGTGGTATGGAAGCCCAGGTTTATAATTATTAGAAATTGTGGTGTCAGTAATATTGGAGAGAAAGCGTTCGATTAGGAATATGTTTCTAAGTTCTAAAAGATAGTATATTTTAGATATGAGTTGGGTGGTTATCAAAAATTAAAATACAAACTTTGATGATGTTATGAATTAATAATAATCCTATATCTTGGATTATTTGATATTTTGGTTAATAAAGCATAATTTCAGTAAGTGTATTTGTACCTAGTAAAGCATGTGAGGGATTTTTGTATGAAAAGTAAACTCAGAATGAGATAGTAAATCATATGGTTATTATTTATTGAATTTTTATGTTGTTAAGAGTAATTTTAAGGTAATGATTGATTTGGAATGTTAGTTGTAGATTATGGATGTAATTGATATATCTCCGAAGATTATTTTAGCTAAAATTATAAAACATTTGGGATTTCTAGATCCAATTTATGGAATGAAAGAAAGGAAAGGAAGATATGTAAGAGCATATGTAGAAGTAACCATCAATAGAGGGGAGCAACCTTATGAAACTTTCAAATCAATGGGTCCTCTGGATGTAGAGCAGTGAAAGTTGGAAGAGCAAGCGGTAGTCTATGCTAGAAATAATTTAAAGCATCAGTTTCATTTTGAAGTTCGAGATATAAATTTTGAGGATATGAAAGAGTACAAGCATTCTTTTCAAAGAGTAAGATCAAGTTATAATGCTATTAGTGTTGAACTTCAATAGCTGAGGTGGGAATATAAAGTAATCAGGGATATAAATAGAAGACATCTTGACTAATGTTCTGCTTTGGGACTTTAGGTGAGAAGATTGAGAGAGGGTCTTCCTCTAGATATAGAATCTTCTTCTAAAGAAAATTAAGGTTAGGAGGATGGATTACTGGAGAAAAGAAATTGTTTAAATAAGGCTCCAGTTAAAATTCTTTTACCAAAATCTAATGCTTTATTTATTGAAGTACAAGCAAGAAAAGTGAGAATTAATATCGGTGGACAGGATGTTATAGGATATTGGTAAAACCAAGTGTTGAACCAAGAAGAATGATAGGAGATGTGCAAGTTACCCTTAATGTGAAATCAGGTATGATTTAATTTTATCCTAAATGAGTTTATGCATGTTGATGATTTAAATATTTTAATTTGAATCGATTTAAGTGCTAGCTTAGGTTGGATCTATGGATCAGAATATCATAGCAAAAGAGTGATGGAACTATATTTGTAAAGTAATAGAAGTAGATCATTCAGATATGTGTTAAAGCATATTTTAATATGTGTAGTTAATATATAAGTGGGCAAGTCGAATTCAATAGTTATTCCTATGGTTTCTGGTTTTTCTAGAGGAAGTTTCAGGGGAAAGAAATGATAAAATAAAAAGCAATGATCTCATCTATTTCAAATTTGAGGTACCTGAATTTCAAGGACGAAATTCTTTTTAAGGGGAGAGGAAATGTAACATCTGGATCCAACAAGCAATAATTTAAGAAATTAGCATTTGCATTTAGTATTTTTCAAGTGTATAGAATAGTATTTTATCTATAGTATGACTGAGCATTCAAGTATAGATTTGATAACAATAATAAAGCACAAGGTTGATGGTTTAATTAGAAAGGAAAATGAGTTGGGAGTTTGATTAATAATTGAGTTATTGAAGTTAAGTCTTGATGACTATTGAAATTTAAGTCTAAGTGAGAGGTACTGGATGAGTGAGTGTGTTGAATCTTCAATTTTTTTTAAAATGGTTAAGAAGTTAGATCGATAATAGTGACATTAAAGTTAAATTTTGGTAGTTATTAAGCATGAAATGAGTAATATTTTAAAGGATATTTAGAGAAATATTTGTGTGCATGATAAGTGGACAGCAAGTATTTGGGATAAAAAGCAAAATTCTAGAAATCTGAGGTTCGAGCTGACTCGACATAAATTTGAGCCAACCCGAGTCTCATGCTGCAGAAAATTAGTTCTGTTTCTCTAAGAGAGCTGACCCAAATTGAGTTCAATCCAACTCGACTGGAGTTCGGGCTGACTCAGTTCAGCATTGAGCTAGCTCAGCCAGTGGAAAAATCTAGGAGCATGTTTCTGCTAAAATATTTTATATTGAGATTTAAAAAATATTTTAAGGGGAATGACTTAGCAACTTGGTATATAAAGAATTAGCTAGAAAATCCTTGTGGCAACACCTCAGCAAGTCTAAAATCTGTAGGAAAATCATGGATTGACATCTAGCAAATCTCTCCCTTAGTTTATTTGTTTTTCAAAATAAAGGCCACCGGTTCCTTTTAGTTGTTGTTTTGAGTTTTTAGCAAAAGCAGAGAGGATAGAGGAGAGAAGAGAGCTAAAGAAGGTCTTGGGTTCAATTAGAAATCAAAAGAAAATCAGTTAGGAAGTGGTGTTTTGGTGGAGAGCTGGATTGAAAGGAGAAAAGTAGCTAAAGTTAGAAAGAAAGAAACTTATTTGGCTGACAGTAGTATTTTAATTTCTTAAGATAAGATTCTTAAGCTCTAAATTAGATTTAAATTAATCTTTCAGATATAAATATTAAGTGGGATATTGTAGTAAAGTAAGTTATGCAATTTAAACCAAATTGGAAGATGAGTTATGCTGTTATTTTGCTGAAACTATTTGAATAAGTTTAGTTATGAGTTGAACTAGTGTTAGTTAATTTTGAAACTATTTATGAAAATAGAAAATTCAGTAGAAAGGTTGAGACTTCTTGGATGTATGTTAAAGTTTAGTAAGACCTAAGTTGTGGTTTATTGAGGACATGTTAAGATTATTCTTTTATGCAAGTTATGAGTTATAGCAGTAAGGTGGAATAAAGATAAGAGTTAGAAAAATTTATGGATGTGGATTATATGGAATTATATTAATCAGTGTCTCCTAATATTATAGAGAAAGAAAAGAGCTCAAAAGGGTGTTTAGAATGATTCGGACACCAAGATAAGAAAGATAGCATAGTAGCTAGTTTGAGCAGTGGTGAGTGGATTTTCTATCTAACTATGGTATTTTTCTTATGGTATTTGTTATGAAAGAGACAAATTTTACAATGTAAGTTTATTTTCTATTATTTTCAGCTCATATATGTTGTGCAAACTGGAAATAGGAAATGAATTTTATTAAAGTGTTATTCAGAACTATGTATATGAGTATATGAATTTACTTTGGATAGCGTGGCATTATATTTTGGAATATGTTAAAATAGCTCATTAACATTCAAGTTTTATTGAATATACATATTTTCAATAGGCCATCCATAGGAATGATCAACCTTTTGGATGTGCCACAGTATCGGTAGCTTTGTTATGCCCAGTGGGGAAAAGTATCAGTGGTTTTATTATAGTCAGTAGGGCCCAGTTTATAGGATAGTAGAAATCAACTGGCACCTCCTTGCGAAATAGTATACCCATGGGGGCTTAGCAGTATCAGATGCTCCATTTTGACTACCATAGTTGGGGTACACTATGGGACAGTCGATGGTAGCCCAGCAGTTTTTAGTTTCATAGTTTTGAATCAAAAAAACTTTTACACGACCTTGTGCATATTCAGCATATGAAAGTTTTATTTAAGAAGCATGGTAGTATTATGGAATGTATATTATTATAAGCATTATAGTTATGTTTTCGTATCGTTTCCATTATTAGATGGTTTATTCACTCATTGGGACTCCTAGGTCTCACCCTTCACCTTCGTTCTATTTCAGGATTGGGACAGTTTATGTTGCTTGTGAGAAGAATGTTTTTAGAGATAATTTATGCATTTGAGCTGTGTGATAGTTTGTAAAAGGAGTGTAAGTTTATGATGTATTGCATATTTGATTTCAGAGCAGGGTGTTATATGTTTGTAGAGATTGTTAAGTACATTTTAGTTATGAATTGTATGTATAGAGTGTGGTTGATAAATGAAATTTTGAGTTTGATTTTTAAGAAGGGTTAAGTTAAGTTGATATACTTGTGATTAATTGAAGAATTGATCAAAATATTTGTTTTAAGTAGGTTTAAGTGATATTGTAGTTCAGCTATAGTTTAGAATCCCTTTTGCTCTTATTTAAGGGTAAAGTTTAGCATCTTTGCTCTTAGATAAGGGTTAGGGTGTAGCATTTTAGGAGTGGGGTGTTATACTAGGTCTAAGAGAACCAAAGCCTACCACTATCACTCTTTAGCTAGCTAACAGATCTATTAAGTATCCAAAAGGTATAGTAGAGGATATCTTGGTAAAGGTAAATAAATTTATTTTTTCTATTGATTTTATTATTCTTGACATGGAAGAAAATATTAAAGTACCCCTTATCTTAGGGAGACCCTTTTTAGTTACTAGAGGAACTTTAATAGATGTTCAATAAGAAAAATTAATTCTTAGAGTCCAAGAGGGTCAAAGTTACCTTTAATGTTTTTAAAGCTATTCAACATCCTAATGATAATCAAACTTGTTTTTGAATTAATGATATTGACAAATTAGTATATGAGTAGTTTTTAGAAAACATGTTTGAGGACCCTATAGAGGCATGCATTGTCCAATCACAAGAGGGTTTGGCTAAAAATGAAAGGCAAATGGAGTGCATAAGATTGTTGGAGGCCAGATCATACATTTCATACACATACAGACCACATTTTGAAGAGTTAGAAAGATCATTTACTCCTCTTTCAAAGTCATCAAGTGAAGGGCTACCTACTCTTGAACTTAAAGCAGTTCTTTCTCATTTAAAATATGTTTTCCTAAAAGGGTCTTCACACTTACCAGTTATTATTTCTTCTTCTTTGATACATTTAATGGAAGAGAAGTTGTTGAGAGTGTTAAAACAACACAAGAAGGCATTTGAATGGACCATAATAAATATTAAAGGAATTAATCCCTCAATTTATGTGCACAAAAATCTTATAGAGGATAATTATGAGCTTATGGTCCAACTCCAAAGGAGACTCAACCTAATGATACAAAAAGTGGTCAAAAAGAAGGTAATCAAGATACTTAATGTAGGTAATATTTATCCTATCTTCGATAGTTCTTGGGTGAGTCCTGTTCAAGTAGTTCCTAAAAAAAGTAGGATTATTATAGTTCAAAATGATAATAATGAATTAATTTCCACTAGGACTGTGACTGGATTGAGAGTGTGCATAGATTATGAAAAATTAAATGATGCAACTAAGAAAGATCACTACCCTCTCCTATTCATAGATCAGATGTTAGAGAGATTAGCTGGGTATGATTTTTATTCTCTTCTAGATGGTTATTCTGGTTATAATCAAATTGTCATAGTACCTAAGAATCAAGAAAAAATAACTTTTACATGCCTTTATGGTACATTTGCTTTTAGGAGAATGCCATTTAGTTTGTGTAATGCACCAGCTACTTTTCAACGATGTACGATGTCTATTTTTTATGACATAATTGAGGATTTTCTTGAAGTCTTTATGGATGATTTTTCTATCTTCATGTCTATATTTGATAAATATCTGCATAACTTGTCTCTTATTTTACAAAGATATGAGGATACAAATCTTATCTTAAATTAGGACAAGTATCATCTGATGGTGCAAAAAGGCATAGTGCTAGGCTATAAGATCTCATAAAGAGGATTGAAGTGGATAGAGCTAAGATTGAAGTAATCAAAAAGTTACCTCTATGGACCTCAGTGAAGGCTATTAGAAGATTCTTGGGGTATGCTGGATTCTATCGTCAATTTATAAAGGACTTCTCCCTAATTTCTAGACCTCTATCTAATTTATTATGTAATGATATTTTTTTTTTACTTTTTTGATGAGTGTTTGTAGGAATACAATACCCTCAAAGAGAAGCTGGTCATGGCATCTATTGTAGGGCACCGGATTGGTCCCTACCATTTGAGTTGATGTGTGATGTTAGTGATACAAGCATAGAAGTAGTACTTAGTCAGAAAAAGGACAAGATTTTTTAGACTATTTACTATACCAACTTGACAGTGGTCCAACAAAAATATGCAACTATAGAAAAGGAGCTCTTGACAATAGTATTCTCTTTAGATAAATTTCATTCTTATTGATAATTACTATAAATGCACCAATAGAGTATTAATATATTTTTATTTTTTAAAAATTAATATTTTTATTTATCTATTTTACAAAATATATTCATCAATAAAAGGAGCTTATTTTTCTAGTCATAATGAAATAAATTAGGAGCCAATCCAACTTAAAATGAATCTGATATGAATTTTAAAAGAAATAAAAAAGAAAAAATAAAACTAAAAATAGCTCAGTCGGCTCACCAAGCTAAGCCGACGTGCCAAGCCAAAGCAACCCAGCCATGCGCCAGCAAGCTGCCCATGCTAGTCAACCCACCCATGAGCCGTTGACGTCAGGCTGATGTCAGAAAATCATGCAGCTCACCGTGGACTACTTAGCGAGGGTATTTTGATAATTTTACAAGCCTGTCGCATGCCGATTGGTTGTAGTCCATAAAATACCTAATTCACCGTAGTCCACAGCGCAGTAATTGCACCATCGGATGATTGCAATGGATTATGGTTGAAATTGGATGGCTGTGGCATTTTTCGATTTGATTAAGGAGTCTACCAACCTTCTTTACTTCGATCCGATGGCTCCAAACAATCCTGATGATGATCCAATGGCCAGATCTCACCCAAACTTCAATCCAATGGTTGATATGAGCTCCCAACGATGATTCAGCCTCCCAGAACATGATCAAATGGCCAAATCTTCTCCATCAAGTAAATAGTTCTTGCCAAAATACATAAAGATGTGACATGAAGTTTACATTACATATCAGAAGTATAAATAGTTAGCCATACAAAATAAACACGACATAGAATCAAAATTGGCCAACATATCATGAAGTAATTAATTTAAATATATGAATACATACTTCATGAATATTCTTAATTTATCTTTAGTTTATTATACTATAATATCTCAATTCAAATTAATGAGTATTAAGATTTTAAGCATCAAATTATTGAGTATTTTAAGTAGCAATTCATTAAGCATATACTCAACATTTCTCTTCTCATTTTTGATAATTATTAGAAAGCTTATGGAAAGGATTAAAAAAATCATCAAAATCAATAAGATATAGGAGTGTATCAAATGAGAGATGTATCAAATTCAGAAAATAAAGTCAAATAAATCATCTTCCTTTTGAAAACTTATCTTTGGATTTCAAACATGCTTAAAACATCGCTTTTCTTTCAAAAATTTACTTGAATTCAAATATCAAAGGCTTTCCCCCATATTAAATGATTATAACTTTTATAATCAAATTTTTAAATATATATTTGTTGGGGATAAATTCACTTTTGTCGAAGTTCTGCTGGATGTCTGATCTTTGGGTAATCCCATCCAGTGGCGACGGCCATGATCAGGCTCCAATCGATAAAGGCCTTCGAATTCTAATTCACTCTGAGGTGGCCAACCTTCAACTCATGATCGCCAGGTGATTCTCTCAGCTATGCTGATCAACTCTAGAATTTGTAAGACATTATGATTCCCGCTTGGATGGGCTTAAATAGTAAAGGCAATCAGGTTCCTTCGCCATAAATAGACGACCTTCTCCAGTCGAGCTTTTCTCAGATGAACTTAAACAGTGAGAGTAGTCGCTTGAGTAGTTGAAGCGCTGAGGTTTCGCCCCCCGGATAGTCTAGCCTGGCTAGCTTGGAAGCTGGCTGAACTTCTTTTCTATCGAATCTCCCCCAAATCGAGTATCACTATCACTATCGAATCTTATCTTGAGAGTTTTCGACTGATAGAACCTCCCTCGGACAAACTTCTATGCTTTATTTCAAACTCCTCCAAGACTTCTCCTTCCCTCAAACTTTTCCATCAGCCAAATTTCTCTCAAACTTCTCCTTCAGATGGACTTCCCCAACTGTCAAACTTCTTTCAGACTTCTCTAGTAGTTGAACTCCTCTAGGACTTCTCCTTCAGACGGACTTCTCTAACTATCGAACTTCTTCCGAACTTCTCCATTAGTCAAGCTTCTTCCGAACTTCTCCTTCAAATGGATTTTTCCAACTATCGAACTCCTCCTGAACTTATCCAGCAGTTGAACTCCTCTAGAACTTCTCCTTCAGATGGATTTCTTCTTCTGTCGAACTTCTCCATCAGTCGAACTCCTATCGGACTTCTTCTTTCGTCGAACTTCTACTATAGTCGAACTCCTACCAAACTTTTCCCCTCAGTTGCTTAAGGGGCTCTACTTGATCAAACTTTCTTTAGACACTCTCAATAGGATCCCTTCCGTACCCCTCCCAGCTATCCAAAAGAATCTTGGCACTTACTCTTGATATAGTAAATAACAGTCGAGGCATGGTCGATCTTGAGAACACTCGAACTCCTCTAGAACAATAGTAACTATGAGCTCTTTACTGCCTACAGCTACCCTATTCGAACCTCGACTGTTAAGTTTCAACAAACTGGCACATCACGACAACGGACACCATCCTCCATAAAAAATCTCTTGTAGTCCTGAATGGCCCACTACTAGATAGTTACGACTATCACCATCAGTTTGTTATGGGCTCTACTTATACAAGAGATCCTCCAGATATGCTTTCTTTCCTAAGCTCACATCTTCTACCTTAAAACTCTACTAAAAACTTCTTTGAATACTCCATTTCTATTGACCGAAAGAGCTGACTTGATTGTCGGAGGATTTTGCTAGAGCCACCACCCCCAACTCCAGACGAGATTTATTTTGCAAGTCATCGACAACAACCTCGTCTTCTCTGACTCTAGCCTCAAATTCGGCATCAACCAGATTTTGCACTAATAAAATTGGAGTTAGAAGGAGGGCCACTCATCTTTTGATCCCTTGTTCTTAAAGGAGTATTCAGCAGAAGTTCTTCTTCTTCTCCTTCAAAGCCTTTCTTCTTCGATTGTTCTTGGAAAGATGCCTCCTAAGAAAGCTTCGACTCGATGGTCAACCACCTCTGTGGCTAGATTTCATCTAGATCTGTTCATTCCTATTTCATCTCTAGCATCTCAAACTCTACCGACAGTGATGGTGGATGTAGAATAGTTCAACCTGCTAGTCCAGTAGGTCTGGGGCCTCACTGAAATAGTGTAGGCCATGCAGCAACAGTCTTCCACATCGATCCGACTGGAGCGGCTCTCACTGAAATCCCAGGATCCAATCTAGGGGTGACTGACTTGGGCGAGTTGGCCTACAACTTCTAGAAAAAGAAAGCAAAGGGTAGAGAGCCCTTGGTCTGATCATGATTCAACCCCTGGGGGGACTTTGCCTCCATTCTGCCAAAAGAATTTAGAGATCCACGATCATGAGGACCTCCTGGACCAAAAATTATAGGAGATGAGCTGATGGATCAAGGAACTCCACCATGCTCCCTCCTTCCATAATTATAATATCTACACCGACCCTCCTTTCTCTTAGTAGATCATGCAGGTGCCAATCCCATTGAACTTCAAACTCCCCCAGTTTGAGAGCTATGATAGGACTACTAATCCGATTGACCACTTGGAGGCCTTTCGAACAATGATGTTGCTCCATGGTGCACCAGATGCTATTCTGTGCCAAGCTTTTCCATCCATCCTAAAAGAGGTAGTCAGGAACTGATACTTGACCCTCAAACTAGATACTATCTTTTCTTTTGATCAGATGAGCTATCAATTTATGGCTTACTTCATCAGTAGTAGATGCCCCCGATGAGGCTCGGACTCTCTCATCAATATCAAGCAAAAGAAAGGAAAATCCATCCAGGCTTGTCATCCGGTTCAACGTTGCCGCTCTAGAGGTCCAAAATTTGGATCAATCAATTGCAATGGCCGCACTAAAGGGTGGCCCTCAGAAGAATGACCTACTATTCTTCCTAGAGAAGAAGTACCATAAGAATTTTGCTGATATGCTAGCTCGAACTGATGATTATGCCCGAGTAGAAGAGGCCTTCATAGTGAAGCTGTAGGAGAGCAACATGCGGGCGGATCAATTATGCCCATTACTGAAAGAAAGTCGAGTGAAGCTTGGCCACGCTCACAAACTCCTTCTAAGCGCAAGTGAGTTCAAACTCCTCCTTGGGCCTGAAAGCAAATAAGCCTCGATAGGCGGGCTCGATAGTGCTCCCTCCTTAGAAGGTTCCACAACTATGCCTCCCTTAATTCTCCTAAAACTCAAGTTCTGATGAAAATTAAGGAGCAACTACCGAGGCCGAAAAGGATGTGCACTCATCCTGACAAGCATAATCCTAACAAGTATTGTCTCTACCATCATGACCACGATCATGATATAGAAGAATATTTTCAGCTCCAAGATGAAATCGAGGAGCTCGTCAGGTAGGACAGGTTGGGCCGATTCCTTCGACATCGACCTGAAGGATGGAAAGATTGGCCAAGAGCACCCCCACTGCCAGAACTACTAAGAAAGAAGAAGCAGTAAGAAGATCGGCCACCCCTCAGCATCATCAACACCATTTATGAGGGACTCCGATGGGGGGAGGCCAGCAGGTCGGCAGAGCCTATGAAGAAGCAAAGGACTGAGGAGCCCATAGCTTTTACCAATGAAGATGCCCAATAAGTTTAGGTCTCACACAACGATGTGATTGTAATCTCTTTAAATATTGCTGACTATGATGTACACTGTATTTTAGTAGATAATGGAAGCTTTATCGATATCTTATTTTATGATGCTTTCTCCAAAATATTTATACCTAATAACTACCTGGGATCTATGAATTCTCCATTAGTTGGCTTCACTGATGATGCTGTGCTAGTTGAAGGGATAATAACATTAACTGTGGCTACAGGGCAACACCCAAAATAGGCTCGAGCATAGGTCAACTTTTTGGTAGTGAAAGCTCCATCGGTCTATAATGTAATTCTTGACCGACCTAGTCTAATGCACTCCGAGCTATGGTATCGACCTATTATTTGAAAATAAAGTTTTCAGCAAGCAATGAAATTAGAAAAATTTGGGGAGATCAACCCTTGGCAAGACACTGCTATTCCATTACTTTGCAGAAGAGCGATCGGCCTGACCCTTGCCCAATTGATGGGTTGGATGTCCATGATGATCTTACTGAAGAGCGAGACGAACCCATGGAAGACCTTGTGGCTATCCCCTTGAATAATGGGAATATGGAGCATACGGTGCAGATCGGCTACAACTTGAGAGATGATGTCTGAGAATAGCTCGTCACTTTCCTATGGAAGAATGCCGACATCTTCTCTTGGGTTCCGATGGATATGTCGGGGATTGATGCCAAGGTCATGGAATATTGGCTGGCTATTAACCCTAAGTACAAACCAGTAAAGGAAAAAATTTGGGGCCATGCATCGAAAAGATAGAAGGCGATAGCAGAGAAAGTAGACAAGCTCCTTAAAGCTGGATTCATTCAAAAAGTCAACTATCCAACTTGGATCTTCAATGTGGTTCTGATCAAGAAGGCCAATGATAAGTGAAGAATGTGCATTGACTTTAAGAAGCTGAACAAAACTTATCCTAAGAATAACTATCTTCTATCCAGAATCGATCAACTGGTGGATGCAACCATGGGCCATGAGCTCCTCACTTTCATGGATGCCTTCTTCGGCTATAACCAAATTTGGATGGCACCAGAGGATGAGGAGAAAACTACTTTTATTACTGACTATGATCTTTATTGTTGTAGGATAATGCCTTTTGGACTTAAAATGTAGGTGTAACCTATCAACATCTGATCAACAAAATCTTCAAAGAGCAGATCGATCACAACATGGAGGTCTATGTGGATGACATGCTTGTCAAGAGTCGGATTTCAATCATGTTGCCGACCTTGAGGAGAACTTCGATGCTCTTTAGAAATACAAAATAAAGCTAAATTCAATCAAATGCATTTTTAGGGTAACCTCATGAAAATTCTTGGAATTCATGGTGTCAAGGCACAGCATCGAAGCTAATCCAGAGAAGATCCAAGCCATACAGAAGATGACTACCCTAAGATCAATAAAAGAAGTTCAACGTTTGACTAGAAAGGTGGCATCTCTGAATCGCTTTGTCTCAAAGTCGATCGGGCGATGCATGCCCTTCTTCTTGGTCCTTAAATAATCAAAGAACTTCTGTTGGACTATGGAAAGTCAGCAAGCATTTGAAGAGCTTAAGAACTACCTCAGCTTGCCTCCCCTATTGGGCAAGTCCAAACCTGAAGAAGAGTTATTCCTCTACCTAGCAGTCTTCCCGACGATGCTGGCAGCGGTCCTAATCAAGGTAGAGGCAAAAGTGTAACTATCAATCTACTACATAAGTCGAGTCTTGAAAGATATGGAGGTCAAGTACACTAAATTGAAAAAATTAACTTATGCTCTTTTGATTTCAGCCATGAGACTTCGGTCCTACTTCTAGAGGTATACCATAATGCTTCTCACAAACCAACCAATCAAGGCAGTCCTTCATCGGACGAACGCCTCTAAAAGAATTGCAAAGTGGGCAATCAAGTTCATAGTGTTCGACATCAACTACCAACCTCAACCATCAATCAAGGCTCAGATGATGATGTCGAACCTGAGCAGAATGAAGCCAGCATTCCATGGTTGCAACTGAGCTCCCTCGAAGAAAGAGTGGATCTTTTCGAAGGTTTTTAGGCCTTGTATGTGGATGGCTCTTCCAATGCTTCAGGCATAGGCTGTTGGAAATGTGTTCTAGAACCAATCATCTAAGTAGTAGATGAATGGAATTAGTATATGAATTATCTAATGATAATAGTAATTTGGCTGTTTCATCATAAAAGTTCTATCTTCCTTAAATGAACTCCTAAATTATAATGAAGTCCTTAGAACCATAATCAATCGATAAAAGTTTTATCGAATGGTTCTTAAATGGTTTACGATTAAATGATAGGTTATTAATTAGGATGATAACTTATCGAGTGTAGGTCGCTGTATGCCAGATGCATTGGTTATCCTCATAACCAAGTGGTGTGGAGACATTGATATGGCATTCAGGTGAGATGTAGGAATACATTTGCACTAAATGTGACTAATGTAGCACTCTAACTATCAAGAATAGCTAGCTAAGACTAATGGGTATAAGTGTCCCTCCGATCTGAGATCGCCATGATGACTTGCGAGCAACTCACTATACTTTGGTGCTAGACTGCTTGTATTTCTAATATAGGTGATGAAAGATTTTTGGGTATAGTCAATTATTTGTAGAGTCAGTGTATGAGTCAAGATGGGATAGACTACTTCTAATTAACTTCAAGAAGAGAATGTCTCGCTGTGTTTTAATTTAGCAAAACCTAGGCCTGGGTAATCCTCATGAGGTGTCACGAGATTTGCAAAATTTTGAGACATAATAGAGATGACTTGTATGAGTATATGATAGTATACTCGAAGTTGTCCTGAGCATTATTGGTCATAGGGATAAATTATACAGTAACCATGGTTCTAAGAATGTTGCTTTGCATATATTCAACCTATCTGAACGTTGAAAACCATTGCTAGATGGTGACTTCGATTGGTACAAAAATTAGTTTTTATGCTACTGGCTTAGGTTCGAACCTATGTGGTCACACACATTAGATCGTGTAACCTAATCAGATGGTTAATCGATGATTGAGAATCGTTCTAAGATCAATCCATCAATACAATTGGTGTTTCACCTAATGTAGGTATTGTAGGAGGATTGATTAGCAATTGGATTGCTAATTGGCTCAATTTGATTGAGCAATCAGGCTGAGATCAAGTATAATTAAATTAGATTTAATTAGAATTAGTTTAGATTTAATTAGATTAAGTCTAGTTGATTTATTGAATAAGCCAATTGCAAGAAAGAATAATTTCTTGTTTGACTAGGACTTGGATGCACCTAATTGACTTAGGATTTAAATCAGATTTAAATCTTAATTTATTCTAATTTAATCAAACTTTTAGTTGAACTAGGATCATCCTTAATTGAGTTACATTTAATCTAATTTAAATAAGATTTAAATTTAGTTTAAACCTATTTGGACCTAGTTAAACAAGAAGAGTCCCAGTTGGACTGCAACTCTCTCCCTTTCTCTTGCACCTATTAAAGCCCATGATAAATATTTAATTCTATATTTCTTTTATGTATTTCCAAGCCCAAGAAGGCCTTCCATGCCCACATATCAGATTATTTGGGAGTTCATTTTGACTTGGTCAAAATAAGAAAGAGTTGGGATTTCTTTCCTTCTTGCAAGAGTCCCCGTTTTGACCAAACTCCTTTCTCCCTTGTGCGCCACCTCTACCCACACCCTCCTTTTGATTTCTACCCTTTCTCCCTTTCTTTTGGGCATTTTTTTTCTATTTCACATGCCAAAAATCAAGGGAGGGGCGTCCAACGGCATCCAAGAGTTGGACGCCCCATAGAAGTTCTCCTTTGACTAGGTTTTGACCTAGTCTTGCAATAAAAGGTGGATGCCTCTTATGAGATGGTTTTAGAATATGAAAAATTCTAAAAAAATCATGAAAAATTAGAGGAGAAGGAGGAGAAGATATGAAGAATTTGTGGTGCCAAGATTCTTGGAGAAGAACCCTCTTTTAAGACATCAAACATTGATATCTTGAAGAGACAAGGTAAGAGAAGATTGTCTTCTCTTATATTTTTCTTTTATGTTTCTCTCTTCCTATTTTATTTATAATTTTTATATGATAAAAATTTGAGAGAGAGAGAGAGAGGAAGGGCTTGAGGAAAGATGGTGCCAAGATTCTTAGAGAAAAGGTCTTCATCTAGACATCAATCGTTGATGTCATGAAGGCACAAAGGTAAGAGAAGATTATCTTCTCTTTATTTTTTTTTTTGAGTCTTTTCTTCTTTATTAATTTATGTGATTTTTATATGATAAATATCTGAGAGAGAGAGAGGAAGAGGGTATCGAATTTGTGCTCCAAGGTGTTGGGGCATGGTGATCCTTTTTGGACATGATCTGATCATGTCCTGATGTGAGAAGAAGAAGAGAAGAAGATCTTCTCTTAGGGTTTCCTTAAGAGCCCTTCTTCTCAATTTTATTTATGAAATTTTTATGAGAAAAATCTAAGGGTGTGATATCTAGAAAATTAGAAAAGAATCTAGAGAAGAAGGTCTCCTCTAAACCTAGCATAATAGATGTTTTCAGGATATCAACCGTTGACGTCCTGAAGGAGAAGATTTGTCTTCTCCTAGGGTTTCTTCCATATATCTTTTTATTTCTGATTTATGGGAGATCTAAGGGTTGGATTCCTCCCTCATTCCTTCTCATGTTATTCATCTCTTTGATTGTCCAAGAGATCCAAAGAACATGTATTTGATTAACCATCAGGAGGGATCCACGAGAAGCTAGCACTTCGAGCGGATCTTCATTCAACAAACCTTCGATCTATGTTGCAGGTTCGTGTGGATCACCTATAGAGGTCGGATGCATGTATGGCTCCAAAGACAATAATAGATTCAACCATGGAGTTCTCAACCCATGCAAATGTAAGAGATCTGATCTCTTGGTGACCTAGATGCGATCTAGGATTAGACCTAGAATTATTCTAGATTTAGGTATTGATGTGATCAATACCACTCATAATTAATTTAATTTCAAATTTATATTTACATCATAACATGTTATAGATTCTTGATGTAGGATTTTGTAATTTGATTACATGCATTTGTAGATTAAATAGTTTAATCTATGTCTTCTACTACTTTTTATTTTGAAAAAATTTTGAAATCTATGCATGAAACCCTGCACATTTTCTATCAGTGGTATCGGAGCATCTAGGTTTGATTATAATATATTTATATATATTTTAGATTAAATTTAAAAATTAAAGTTAATTAAAGATTGCATATACTGCCATAAGGTTGTCTTGTTGTAAGGTTAATCCCTTATAATGAAAAGGTTGTCGTAGTATATGCTGATCTAAATCAAAATCATGAATTATTTAGATTAGATCTAAAAAAATTTATGATTTAATTTTTTAATTTAAATCTAAAATTTAATAGATATTAGATCTAAAATTTAATAGATATTAGATCTAAAATTTAATTTAAATCTAGAATATATATGTTTGACATATTTATTTTGTAGAAATTAAATCGTAAACTTACTTTCTACAAAACCCTAGATTTGAAATCCTAGGATATGATCTAAACAATGAAATAAATTAGATCTAAAACTATATATTGAATATGATTTAATATAATTTGAAAATATTTTAAATAATAAAATTAGAAACTAGTTCTGAGATTTCATAAATCTAAACCCATAAGATCTAAATTTAATTGAGAATTAAGTAATTGTTTAGGATCTAGGTTTGTGATTTGAAGATCCTAAGATAATTTCATAATACATGGGTTAAAGAAAAATGGGTTAGCTTTGATCAGATCTTTAACTGGGTTAGACCTAGGGTTAGATTAAATATGGACATAGTTAAGAAATTGATCAAACCTAATTAATAGTTAATTAGGATTAGGTCATTTCTATAGATCACTTTAATAGTTATAGTTGATCAAAGTCCATACATCTAACAAATGGATGCTGATCGTAGCTCAGTGGTCGAGCCTAAGTCTTTAGGCAGACCAAATTAAAACTAACAAACTAATTGGTGTCTAAGGTAAGTCTAGCATCCCAAATTGATGGTTTTTAATTGGCAGTCTACTTACCTAGCCATTTTTGATAGTGTCTAAGACAAGCCTTGGCAGATCCTTCCACCGATCTCACTTATCTGGCTAATATGGTTAATCAAGTTTTTGATTAGGTTGCTCATTGATTCGTGCTAACCCATGTCACATAGAAAATTAGTGAGACTAATTTTATTCAGTGAGACTGATTTAAGTGCCCATGGACCGTAATTGATTTTAGTCCTCATTAGTGACTTACGAAGTTAGTGGAAGGACTTGACTTGGTGAAGTTAGTCGAAGCAAATTGGTCCATGTCCTTTCTATCCTTAAATCACTAATAATTTAAATTTTCTAAAATTATTAGGTCCTTAAAATGATAAAGTTATAGGAATAATAGAGTCAAAGCCTCCCATTAAGGTGTTTGATAATGGGTCCATTAACTCAATAATCATTGGAGGCCCAAAGGCCTGGTGCTTGTTGACTAATAGAATTATTATCCATCATATGATGATTTGGATGTGTCTCTCTAATGGTGGTTGGGTTGGCCAACCAAAGTTTGACTTGATCATTCATTGGTTGGATGCACCAAATATGGTCACGTTAATGGTTGGACCTAACTAGACCCTTTTCTAAGAAGGCCAAAGCCAATTGATCAGGGCTTGGGGAAAAATTAAAATTACTAGAAATTATTTGGAAAAATAATTGGTTATGAACCTACCCTTAGATGTACATAGGTGGGTCAACCAAAGTTGGGCTCGTGTGCAGTCTATGTGGATTCTAGTTCTTACTAGAAAATTAAAGTAATTTCTCAAATTGAAGGTAGAGGCTATCAGTTTGAATAAAATAATAGAAGAACCTTTAGACTAAAGTGCAAGTCTTTAGGCTTAAAATGATTCATATACAATAGGTCATTATTCTCTATTAAGGCTAAATCCTAATTGCTCCTATCACTATTAGACAGTGAAGACTTATGGACCCAACTTCGATAATCGGTATCGAAAGTTGAATATTGGTTCAGCAGTATGAATGGGTTCGTATTGGAACTTCTGAGCCTAGTCAAAATAATTAGTCCAAGGTTAACCCAAATCAAGCATAGTGCTTCTAATGTCAGAAACAGGATCATAGGAAGAAGATTTGTCTTGCTTCCCTTAACCACAATAGGCTGAACAAGAGAAAGGAGCAAAAGTTGCTCATTAAAGACATTATATGATAACACCTTAAAACTTCTCTATATGTAATTCTACTACCTAGGTATTAGATACCAGTGGTCTTATGCAATTCGTTGTAAGGACTTAAGGTAAGTGGAATGTACACATCCTAGTTAGATTATGTCATGAATGTCTATATTTGGCATTTCAGGCTTAGTCATATTGACAAGAATAGGATAAATAGGTTAGCTTGAGAGGGAAACCTCAATATCAATGATTATAAATCATTGATAGTCTATGAATCTTATCTTCTTGGGAAGATGACAAAGTAACCTTTTACTGAAAAAGATGAAGGAGCCGATAAAGTTCTAAGTCTCATACATAGTGATATATGTGGACCTTGAACTTAAGTGCCAAAGAAAGACATTAATATTTCATTACAAACGACCTATCTGAGCATGGGTACATCTGGGATGAATCATTTGAAATGTTCAAATAATTCAATAATGAAAAAAAAAAACTAGATAAGGTATTAAAACTCTTCGATCAAATCGAGGAGGCAAATACTTATCCAGTGAGTTTGTAACATATCTAGGAGAGAATAGGATTTTCTCTTAGTGGATTTCTTTTCATAACACATTGTATCTAAAATAAAAAATTAAACTTTGTTAGACATGGTTCAATCCATAATAGGGTATACTTGTCTGCCTGTTGCAGGATTGTGCTCTTGTGACTATTTTTTTACTCTAAAAATTTATACCAAGTTAATCTATTGCATTGACTCCATATGGGATATGGATCGGATATAGACCTACACTCTCTCACTTTTGGGTTTGGAGTTGATCAGCCTATGTCGTATATTTGTACACAAATAAACTGGGATCCTGGTCCAATAAGTGTTTAAGGGTTATTAATTCTGCTATGCTAAAGAACATAAGATGTTCATCAATAGTAGGGTATTCCTTTTGAAAAAAAGTTTCTTAAAGAAGGAAATGATGCCTATCAAGTTGAACTTATAAAAGTTTGATTGGTAGAAAAGAATCGATGTTATCTAATAAACCTATAGAATTGGATTTGATCAGATCAAATCTGGAGCCCATTAAAGTGTCACCTTTAAGAAGATTCGGTAGAGTACCGCATTAGTTAGATAGATACTTCAATGTCTAGGCTCAGGATCGATGAGAACAATAAGGATCCGATCATCTATAAGGATACTGTGCAGTGGCTTGATTCTGAGAAGTGGCTTGGAGCCATATGATCCAAATTGAAGTCTATGAAAATCAATAGTGTATGGACACTAGTTGATCACCTGAAGGGATAAAACCCATTGGGTGTGAATGGATTTTTAATAGGATCAGAGTAGCACAGACGAGAAGGTAAGGACCTATAAAGCCCATTTGAGTATCATCTCAGAGTTCGAACATACGTTCTAAATGTATATCTTAGTTATGAACAAAGACAAATTCTATACTTATTATTAGGCAAAATGTTTTGTAATGTTATTACTTGTGATGTTTGAGGATGAAATTCTCTTAATCCGGAATAGCATTCCAACATTGCAAGAAATAAAGGTTTAGCTGTCATCTTATTTATCCATGTACGAGATTAGACATGGTATACTCACTAGAGGTAGTGAGCAGATACCAGTCTGATCCAAGTAAGAGCCACTGGAGGACTGTATAGATAATCCTTAAGTATTTGAGAAATATTAAGGTCCAATGACTCAAATATGAAAGTACTGACTTAAAATATATGAATATTTTTATTTCAGTCAGAACAAGATGATAATAAGAGAATGTCGACTCATACCCTAATTGTAGGAGCAATTTGCTGGAAAGGTTCCAAGCATGATACTTTAGCCTATTCAATTAGTGATATAGAGTACATCGTGGCATATGATGTTGCCATGTAAGCGTGTAGTTACTGAGGTTCATTAGTAGATTGGGAGTGGCACCCTCCACCCATGGTCCAGTCCTATCGTAGCACTGGAGCCATAGCTCAGGCTAAAAAATTGAAGGACTAGCATATTCTGCATCGATTTCATCTTAGATATTTGATCTGGGTGATGTCGATCTTTAGAATATCGATGTAAAAGGAGAACTTGATCGACCCATTTGCTAAGGCCTCAGAACTAAGGAGTTCCATGAACTCAATTGAAAGATAGGATATTTGATATTGTTCTGATTGGCTTTAGTCTAAGTGGAAGTTATTAGAAAATATATCCTAAAGCCAATCATCTAAGTAGTAAATGATTGAAATTAGTATATGAATTATCTAATAATAATAATAATTTGGCTATTTCATCATAAAAGTTGTATCTTTCTTAAATGAACTCCTAAATTATGATGAAGTGCTTAGAACCATAATCAATTGATAAAGAAGGATTTATCGAATGGTTCTTAAATGGTTCACGATCAAATGACAAGTTATTAACAAGGATGATAACTTATCGAGTGTATATCGTTGTATGCTATATGCATTGATTGTCCTCGTAATCAAGTGGTATGGAGACACTGGTATGGCATCCAAGTGAGATGTAGGAGTACATCTACACTGAACGTGATCAATGTAGCACTCTACTGTCAAGAATAGCTAGCTAAGGCCAATGGATATAAGTATTCCTTCGACCTAAGATCGCCACGATGACTTGTGAGCAACTCACTATACTTTGATGCCGGACTGTCTATATTTTTAATATAGGTGATAGAAGATTTTTGGGTACAGTCAAGTACTTATAGAGTCGATGTGTGAGTCAAGATGGAATTGACCACTCCTGATTAACTTCAGGAAGAGAATGTCTCGCTGTATTTTAATTTAGCAAAACCTAGGCCTGGGTAATCCTCGTAAGGTGTCACGAAATTTGCAAAATTTTGAGACACAATAGAGATGACTTGTATGAGTATTTGATAGTATACTCAAAATTGTCTTGAGCATTATTGGTCATAGGGATAAATTATATAGTAACCATGGGCCAGGGTTCTAAGAATGTTGCTTTGCGTACATTTGATCTATCCGGACGTCGGGAACCATTGCTAGATGGTAACTTTGATTGGTATAGAAATCGATTCTTATACTACTAACTTAGATTCAAACCTATGGGGTCACACATATTAGAGCTTATAATCTGATCGGATGGTTAATCGATGATTGAGAATCGTTCTAAGATCAATCCATCAATATAATTGGTGTTTGACCTAATGCAAGTGTTGCAGGAGGATCGATTAGCAATTAGATTGCTAATTGGCTCAATTTGATTGAGCAATCAGGTTGAGATCAAGTATAATTGAATTATATTTAATTAAAATTAGTTTGGATTTAATTAGATTAAGTCTAGTTGGTTTATTGGATAAGCCAATTGCAAGAAAGAATAATTTCTTATTTAACTAGGACTTGGATGCACCTAAATGACTTAGGATTTAAATTAGATTTAAATCTTAATTTAATCTAATTTAATTGAATTTCTAGTTGGACTAGGATCATCCTTAATTAGGTTGTATTTAATCTAATTTAAATAAGATTTAAATTTGATTTAAACCTATTTTGACCTAATCAAACAAGAGGAGTCCCAGTTGGATTGAGACTCTCTCTCTTTCTCTTGCACCTATTAAAGCCCATGCCAAATATTTAATTCTAGATTTTTTCTATGTATTCCCATGCCTAAGAAGGCCTTCCATGTTCACATATGAGATTATTTGGGAGTTTGTTTTGACTTGGTCAAAATAAGAAAGAGTTGGGATTTCTTTCCTTCTTGCAAGAGTCCCCTTTTTGACCAAACTCCTTTCTCCCTTGTGCGCCACCTCTACCCACGCCCTCCTTTTGATTTCTGCCCTTTCTCTCTTTCTTTTGGGCATTGGTTTTCTATTTCGCATGCCAAAAATCAAGGAAGGGGAATCCAACAAAATCAAGGGAGGGGCGTCCAAGAGTCGGATGCCCTATAGAAGTCCTCCTTTGATTAGGTTTTGACCTAGTCTTGCAATAAAAGGTGGATGCCTCTTATAAGATGGTTTTAGAATGTAAAAAATTCTAAAAAAATCATCAAAAATTAGAGGAGAAGGAGGATAAGGTTTGTAGGATTTGTGGTACCATGATTCTTGGAGAAGAGCCCATAATTAAGACATCAAAGGTTGATGTCTTGAAGAGACAAGGTAAAAGAAGATTGTCTTCTCTTATATTTTTCTTTTATGTTTCTCTCTTTCTATTTTATTTATAATTTTTATAGGATAAAAATTTGACAGAGAGAGAGGAAGGGCTTGAGGATAGATAGTGCCAAGATCCTTGGGGAAAAGGTCTTCATCTGGACATCAATCGTTGATGTCATGAAGGCACAAAGGTAAGAGAAGATTATCTTCTCTTTATTTTTTTTGAGTATCTTCTTCTTCATTATTTTATGTGATTTTTATATGATAAAGATCTGAGAGAGAGAGAGAGAGGAAGAGGGCATGGAATCTATACTCCAAGGTGTTGGGGCATGGTGATCCTTTTTGGATATGATCTGATCATGTCCTGATGCGAGAAGAAGAAGACAAGAAGGTCTTCTCTTAGGATTTTCTTGAGAGCCCTTCTTCTCAATTTTATTTATGAGATTTTTATGAGAAAAATCTGAGGGTGTGATATCTGAAAAATTAGAAAAAAATTTAGAGAAGAAGGTCTCCTCTGAACCTAGCATAATAGATATTTTCAAGACATCAACCATTGACATCCTGAAGGAGAAGATTTATCTTCTCCTAGGGTTTTTTCCATATATCTTTTTATTTTTTATTTATAGAAGATCCTATAAGGATTTGTGGTGCTCCCAAGCCTTAGGAGGCCATGGGAGGAGTCAGAAGATTGGCTTCGGGGATTCTAAGGGCTTGGTTGGTGCTTCGAAGACCTGGGACACAAGGTGAAGCAAGAAACCAAAGCTAGAGAATCAAGACTGCAGAAAGAAAATTTTCTGTAGGTTAGCCAGCTCAATACAAAATTAGGTCGAATAAATCTTAGAGCATAGGCAAAATAGAAAGGTCGAGTATTGGGACTACAGGCATGGCACAGAACTAGGTCAACTCAGTTTCAGACTGAGCCAACCTAGTGAAACTTTGCCGGCTTAGTGCTGAGACTGAGCTGGCTCAGTGCGCGGGTAGAGTTATGCGAGGGTCTATTTTGGACTAGGGTCTGGGTTGATCCTAAGGGTCTTAAGGCCTAGTTTGAGAGATCTTAAGGAGGCTAATTCATATAGGATCGGATCTAGATTCAGAGGATGAAAGCATGGAAGACATGGATGTACATCAGCTCGGTGAGTGCTTTCATGTATTGGATTAGTCGGAGAGTTTTTTGGTCGGGCCTAATGGCTAGTATAAATACATAGGTTATATTAGAATTTCAGGATTCAAATCAATACAGACCTTTTCTCCCTCAACTCTCTTTTTCTCTTCTCTCTAGAGTTGCTGCCCTAGGGTTCTTGAAGAAGCCCTAGAGAAGGGGGCATCTCCCTCAAGCCCAAGAAGGAAGGTGCCCCATCATAGATTTAGGTGGAGGATCGGTGGTTTGCTATCCATAGAAAATGTCATAGGTTCCTTCAAGTCCATGCTAAAGATCAAGGGCTTTCACAATATGGTATCGAAGCTTGTGATGCCAAGGATGATTGACGTTCGAGTGATATAATGGAACATCAATTGGTATCAGAAAGAAGTGATGCCAGTTGGTGCACTAATATTTGGTATTAGAGCCTGATGGTTCATGGAAGGAAAGAAGTTGTACAAGATGAAATCAAAAATCTGCATAAGGATTTCATGGTATGTCTCAAATCTATCTTTGTTATTATTGTGGTTTGGCCAACCAGGAGCAGCGGGTTGAAGGTGGGGGTTGAGAGGTTTAACAAAAATAAATTTTTCTCGGGAAGGAAGGATTTGGTGCATGATTTGTTGATCGATCTTGGTGGAAAGGTATGGGTGTATGATGGTTATGTGATAGGCAAGGAGCACTAGAGTGTTGTAGTAGCACTTCCTTAGAGATGCAGGGCTGAGAGAGGCTTGATGATGTAGTAGTCAAGGAAGGTATCTCAGCAAAGAGCATCAGGGTTCTCTAGGAAGATGGATAATGTTGGACTATTGAAGAGACATTTTCCAAGGGGTAATGATCGAAGGAAGGCTAAAGAAGCGACTATACATCCTTCGATATTTAGAAGGAAGGGAAGTAGTTGGAGATGTATTCAGTGGTTTGATCAAAGCATGGATTTGCAAAACCTTGAGAGTGATGGAGATGGATAATCCATGGAGGTCTAGTAGGTTAGGGTTGGATGATTGTAGAGCGGCGTAGAGATGAGTCAGGGAGCGCTAGAGTGCTGTAGGAGCGCTTCCCTAAAGGCACGAAGCTGAGAGAGGCTTGGTGGTGCAGCAGTCGAGGAGTGTATCTCAGTAGAGAGTGTCAGTGGTATCTCAGAAAGATCGAATGCAGATCTTAGAGAGAGCCAGGGGATCTTAGGGAGTGCCAGGAGGTCTCAGGTAGCCAAAAGTATCATGGATCAAATTTCTTCTATAGGAACATCAGGGAGAGTCATGGTTTAGGTGGAGGATGGTTCTCTAGGCACAACTAAAGTGATGGCTAGTGTAGGGGCAAAAGAGAAGGACTAGGGTGGAATTTTCTAGGATTCAATCACTAGATTCAAAAGAGTTGGATGA
The DNA here is from genome assembly GCA_006176705.1 of Cocos nucifera. Taxonomy (NCBI): domain Eukaryota; kingdom Viridiplantae; phylum Streptophyta; class Magnoliopsida; order Arecales; family Arecaceae; genus Cocos; species Cocos nucifera. Next base: position 99,785 of record QRFJ01003940.1, read on the forward strand.
GCTCTTGGGTTTTGAAGGTGCTCGTAGCTTGTGGAGGTATCCGAGATGGCTTCGAAGGGGTCCATGGAGTGCGAAGGATTCAAAGGGGCAGCAACGGTGTTTGAGGTACAGCGGCATGCTCAGTAGTGCGGCATTGAGTGGTTGGCCTCGAGGGACTCAGTGATAGAGTCGACTTTTGCGGCATCAGATGGACTTTAGATATAGGTGGAGCTCTGGAGAGGTGGCTTTATAATTGGAGAGGAATTTGACATGAGTTCAGAGCAGAGGGGTGCGAAAGGATCGATATCCTAGCACTAGTACTGGTGATGCATGTTTCAGGTGGAGCGGCATGTGTAGGAGGATAGGCGTAGCTCTAAGGAGACCATATCAGGGTTTGCAATGAGTGTTGGTACAGGAATATTGTAGGTTCTCCAAGAAAGTCTAGGAAAAGTGATGTAGCTGCTAAGCAGAAGAGATCCTATAATTCTAGGATGGTGCAGAGGTGCAAGCCAAGGTCTTCAGTGGTGGAGGTGATCATCCAAAAGGCCTCAAGGGTGTACAATAGTTGAAGAGGATTGATGGAGGTGATGATTGCACAAGGGGCTGTCGAGTGTGTAGGGATAGCGAGATTGTGCAGGAGGTCATTGTCGAGAGGTTTGCCAAGGCTTGGGAGCACCAAGATGGAGATTATGAGGATTTATGGTGCTCCCAAGCCTTTGGAGGCCACAGGAGGAGTCAGGGGGTTGGCTCCAAGGATTCTAAAGGCTTGGTTGGTGCTTCGGAGATCTAGGACATAAGGTGAAGCAAGAAACTAAAGTCGAGGAATCAAGACTGTAGAAAGAAAATTTTCTGCAAGTTAGTCAGCTCAATCCAAAACTAGGTCGGCTAAGTCTCAAAGCACAGACAAAATAAAAAGGTCGAGTTTTAGGACTACAGGCACGGCACAAAACTGGACCGGCTCAGTTTCAAACTAAGCTGACCCAGTGAAACTTAGTCGGCTTAGTGCTGAGACTAAGCTACCTCAGTGCATTGGCAGAGTTACACGAGGGTCTATTTTGGACTAGGGTCTGGGTTGATCCTAGGGGGTCTTAAGGCCTGGTTTGAGAGGTCCTAAGGGGGCTAATTCATGTATGGATCGGGTCTAGATCCAGAGAATGAGAGCATGGGAGACATGGGTGTACATGGGCTTAGTGAGTGGTTTCATGTATTGGGTTAGCTGGAGAGTTTTTTGGTCGGGCCTAATGGCTATGTATAAATACATAGGTTGTATTAGGATTTTTAGGATTGAAATAAACAGACCTTTTCTTCCTCAACTCTCTTCTTCTCTTCTCTCTAGAGTTGCCACCCTAGGGTTCTTGAAGAAGCCCTAGAGAAGGTGGGCGTCTTCCTCAAGCCCAAGGAGGGAGGCACCCCATCACAGATCCAGGTGGAGGATCGGTGGTTTGCTACCCATAGAGAACGTCATAGGTTCCTTCAGATCCATGCTAAAGATCAAGGGCTTCCGTAATATGGTATCAGGGCTTGTGATGCCAAGGATGATTGGCGTTCGAGCGATATCATGGAACATCAATTGGTATCAGGAAGAGGTGATGCCAGTTGGTACACCAATAGATCCAAAGATTAGATTCCTCCCTCATTCCTCCTCATGTTCTTCATCTCTTCGATTGTGCAAGAGATCCAAAGAACATGTATTTGATTAACCATCAGGAAGAATCCATGAGAAGCTAGTACTTCAAGTGGATCTTCATTCGACAAACCTTCGATCTATGTTGTAGGTTCATATGGATCACCTATAGAGGTCGGATGCATGTGTAGCTCGAAAGGCAACAACAGATTCAACCATGGAGTTCTCGACCCATGCAAAGGTAAGAGATCTGATCTCTTGATGACCTAGATGTGATCTAGGATTAGATCTAGAATTTTTCTAGATCTAGGTATTGATGTGATCAATACCACTCATGATTAATTTAATTTCAGATTTATATTTGCATCATAACATGTTATAGATCCTTGATGTAGGATTTTATAATTTGATTACATGCATTTATAGATTAAATAGTTTGATCTATGTCTTTCGCTGCTCTTTATTTCAAAAAAAAATTGAAATCTATGCATGAAACCCTGCATGTTTCCTATCATAGATGTTGGGCTGATCCTAGTCAACCCGAAAGGCATCGTCACCGAGTATGCACTATGCTTCAAGTTCCCAACAATAAACAATGGGACCGAATATGAAGCTCTAACAATAGGAATAAGATAGCCAAGGAGTTGGAAGCTAACCTTCTCCAAGTGTATAGTGATTCCCAATTGGTAGTCGGACAAGTTAGTCGCAGTTATGAAGCTCGAAAGGAAAGTATGATAAAGTATATCAAAAAAGTAAAAAATTTGATTCTGGCCTTCAAGAGTTTCAGCATCCAATGGATTTCAAGAGTGGACAATACTAGAGCCAACCTCCTTTCAAAATTGGTCACACTAACTCTAGTCGAACCGCCTAAGTAGGTTTTTTTCGAAGTTCTGAAATGCCTGAGTTTGGAGGAATTGTAGTCTGTGATGTAGGTTAAGCATGAGTCAAGCTGGATTGATCTACTGATCACTTACCTCAAAGATGGGGCCTTACCTCATGATTCGAAAGAAGTCCAAAAATTGAGAAATCAGGCCTTCCGATATGTTCTCTATGAGGGCAAATTATACAAAAGATTATATTCACTACCACTTTTAAGATGCCTTCGACCCTCCGAGGCTGACTTTGCATTGTGGGAGGTACATGAAGGAATTTATGGAAGCCATCTGGGTGCCAGATCTTTATCTCACAAGCTACTTCGGTAAGGCTATTACTGGCCAACCTTGTATCGAGACTCCCTGGACTATGTTAGAAGGTGTGACCGTTGTTAGAGAAATGCTATTATTCAGAGATGACCGACCTCCGAGCTTATCCTCTTGAGCACCCCTTGGCCATTTGCATAATGGGGGATGGATATACTTGGCGCTTTTCTGGTGGTGTCCGGACAGCGAAAGTTTCTCTTGGTTGCAATTGATTAAATTATCAAATGGATCAAGGCCGAATCCTTGGCTAAAATTATTGAAGCAAAAGTGTAGGACTTTATCTGGAAGTCAATTATTTGTAGGTTTGGCTTACCTCGGACTATCATAACAAACAATGGGTGATAGTTTGCTGGAGAAAAATTTATCGAGTTCTGTGAAGACTTGAATATCTCTCATAATTTTACATCAGTGGCTCATCTACAGGCAAACGATGAGGCCAAAGTAACCAATAGAACTCTGCTGTAGGGAATCAAAGCAAGAGTTGAGAAGGCAAAAGAAACTTAGGTAGATGAACTCTATCATGTACTCTGGGCATACCGAAATATCCAAAGATTGCTAACTAGAGAGACACCGTTTGCCTTGGCCTTCAGAACAGAGGTGGTCATCCCAATCGAGCTCAAACTTCCATCGGCATGGGTCGTGGACTTCAATGAGTAGCACAATTCACAAGACCTCAGAGCTAACCTCGACCTGTCGAAGGAAAAATAAGAGGAGACCTAAGTTTGGATGGCTACTTACAGGCAAAAGATGGCCCGATACTACAACTCCAAAGTCAAAGATAAAATATTCAGAGTGGGGGACCTAGTGCTTCAACGAGTAGCCATTTCTCAGCCTCAAAATCAGAAAAAGCTCATCCAAAATTTAGAAGGACCCTATGAGGTCATGGAAGTTATCCGACCCGGGATATATTATCTGAAGAAGCTTGAAGGAGCCGATCTACCCAGACCGTGGAACTCAATAAATCGACGAATGTATTATCAATGACTTGGTCATAGTAAAATCTCTCTACTTTAACACTCCGATCCTTGTTACAAATTTGTAATGGTGGAAAATGACTTTCCGAACTTAACCGTGCAACAAAGACAGCTACGTTAGGAACATGAGGAGAATCTTGTCCTAACATGAGCAAAGCCGAATGTCTCATTAATCTAAGATGAGATGAGAGGAGAGGCCTTTCCAGCAACTCTAATATGCTCCTACAGCCATGTTAGGGATGGAAGAAGAACCTTATCCTAACATGAGCAAAGTCGAAGGCCAAATTAATCTAAGACGAGATGAGGAGAGGCCCTTCCAGCGGTCCTAATGTGCCCCTACAGTCACGTTAGGAACAGATGAAGAACCTTGTCCTAACGTGAGCAAAGTCGAAGGCTCGTTAATCCTAAGATGAGATGAGGAGAGAGGCCCTTCCAGCAGTCTTAATGTGCCCCTACAGCCACGTTAGGAATAGGAAGGAGAACCTCGTCTTAATATAAGCAAAGCCAAGGCCTTGTTAATCTAAGACGAGATGAGGAGAGAGGCCCCTCCCAGCGGTCCTAATGCGCTCCTATAGTCACGTTAAGAATAGGAGGAGAACCTCGTCCTAACGTGAATAAAGCCAAAGGCCTCGTTAATCTAAGATGAGATGAGGGAAGAGATCCTTTCAGCAGTCCTAATGTGCCCCTACGGCCATGTTAGGAATAGAAGGAGAACTTCATCCTAATGTGAGCAAAGCCGAAGGCCTCGTTAATCTAAGATGAGATGAGGAAGAGACCCTTCCAGCATTCCTAATGTGCCCCTACAGCCACGTTAGGAACAGAAGAAGATCCTCATCCTAATATGAGCAAAGCTAAGGATCTCGTTAAACTAAGATAAGATGAGGAGAGAGACCCCGTTAATGGCCCTAACGTATCCCTACGATCATGCAATGAGCAGAAGAGAACCTCATCCCAACACGAGGAAGGCTAAGGCCTCATTAATCTAAAATGAAGAAAAGAGAAAAGCCATACCGACGATCCTTATATATATATATCCCCCCTATGGCTACATCAAATACGAAAGGAGGAACTCCATCCTAGTTCGCGGAAGGAACCCCAGCTCGACATCCACAACAAACATCTCATTAGAAGACAAAACAAAGAAAAACAAGACGAAGAAACGTAGCCATTAACTAGCACCAAATTCATGTAAGATAATAACAAAAAAGGTACCTTTTTTTGTAAATATTAAGTTCATTACAAGCAAAATAAAGATCGGCAAGATCGATTACACGAGAATATAAGTCCATTACAAGCGAGATAAAGATCGACAAGATCGATTATATGAAAAGAAAGAAGAAGGAAAAAAGGTCGAAGTTCTAAGATAGATCGGACTCATCAGATTTCAAGCTGTCAGCCCCAGCCATCATCAGGGCTTGCTTTAGTCTGAGGATCTCCTCCTCAAGCTCTTTGTTTTTATATAAGCTATCTATATACATTCTATTGATGTATTCGAACTTGCCTTCAAGCTCTCACCGTCGCTTTCTTAGAACTTTAGACTCGGCCTCTGCATCTTTAACAACTTGATGCTCACAAGTCAGCTAGAGCTTCTCTATCCTGATCGCTTCTGAGAGCTCCTCGATAGTCCTCTTCAAGAAGGTAGTCTCCTCTAGCTCACCATTCGAACCGACCTGTCAACTACTGTATAACCGCCTTTGAAAGTAAGACACTTCATCTCTAGCAGCCTAGAGCTCACGTTCAAGTCTGAACATCTTCTCTGCTTAGGTTATTCGGTAACTATTATGCTAGTTCTCAGTGTCTTGTAACTGCCTCTAAAGCTCGAAGAACTTCTTGGACCAATCCCAATCATACCGAGCCTTGTTAGTAGACCATGGCAAGCTCCCTTCCAGTAATTGAATTTTTTTCTTCCACCATCTTGAGATCGGCTTCGAGAGAGCTGATCTTCGCCGTTCGTGCTCAAGATTTATCACTGGTATTTTTCTTGAGCTCGGCAATCTCCCTCTCAAAGCTGCCTTTTCAGATGTCAAAGCTTATAGAGTCCTTCATGTGTAAATTTTGAAGGTGAGTGACCTCTTTGATCGCCTCCAAAGCGTTCTTCTGAGAAGCTTTAAGATCGTCCTCCATCTTTTTCAACTTCTTCAGATGGTGGACTTCATTCTTTAAGCTTTTTATTAAAGATTTCAGTGGAACTCCCTAGGGTAAGGGGTCGGTGTCGATTGGAGATGGCGGGTTATGAATCTGATTATTAAAGGGATTTTAGATAATACATGGCACAACACAAATATAAACAAGGGAAAGAAACTTGCTTTCATTACCCGAAGCATTTTTAGTACATCAAAGAAAAGAAAGAAAAAAAGAAAAAGTACATAATTATCGAAAATTCAAACCTCGGGCAGCACGCCCATAGGAGAGGTTGGAGTGTTCTCTGTCGGCTCTGGCCTTGGGATAGATCCAGGCACTGTGGATGCAGGTTCAGGGACCTCCGGGGGGACTTCGACAGTAGGAGAGTCGGAGGCAACTCCGGCACCAACATTCAAAGGGCCGGCACTAGCATCTAAAGTTCATCCATAAGAAGATCTAGGTTGACATCAGGAAAGTTCTAAACGATCCTCCCCAAGTAGACTTGGAACCCTTCCAGGAAGGCTTTCTGGGGAAAGCGATCTTGATGTCCTCCATGTCCTTGGAGGACTTGAAAGTTTCGACGACCTGCTTCCTTTCAATGCTGACCTCTTCCTTCGCCTTCCTCTTCTCCTCCTTTTCCAGAGCCAAGGCAGCCTTCAACTCCATCATTGCCTCATTCCCCTTTCTTAATTCCTCCTGAAGGTGTTTGACTTCGGTGGATTGGATCTCTGAAGTCACCTTCAGGCAGTCGGCCTCGGCTCGAGCCCTCTCGACCTCTGCACGAGTTTCTTGAAGAGTCTTGAAAGCTTCGGCCTTGTTGTGGCCCACCGCCTTTGAATGGGCAAAAAGGTAGTACCCCAACTATGAAATGAAAATCCAGTCGAGATTGCAAAATTTTAGCTTCAAAATTTAAAAGACGCTGAATCAAAATTGAGGGGAATTGATCACCTCAAGATAGGCGATGAAGGACTTATCAAACCTCTCGGCATCGTCCTTTTAGAATATCCTTTCCACGATATGAGGAAGTATGCTCTCCCTCATCAGCGATTGGACGACCTTCCAATCATCTAGGGAGGCCTGCTCCTGATTGGAGCTGTCGCCTCCAGAGTTCCTGGCCACTTTCTCGGCCTTCTTCCTGATGGCCTTCTTTTTCTTTTACTCTTCGACAATTTCTTCTTGGGTAGGAGGCAGGGGAACGGCAACCTCGTTGGGCAGGGTAGAGCTCGGGGCTGCTGTAATAGGCTCGGGGGCGGGCATGGCCTAGATTGGCATGGCTTGACTTAACTCTCCAGTACGAGCTTTCTTTAGTGATTTTTCAATGGAACTGCCTTTTCTCTTAAGGGACTTGATCCCCTTTGCCAAGCGGTTCCATTCTTTTAGGATCATCTCTATAAAAAAGAGAGAGAAAGGGGAAAGAAAGTGGAGTCAAGACCAGGAGGAGAGACACCACATGATTGACTGGCTAAGGAGAGCTACCTACTGGATTAAGCAAACTAAGCCCAAAGTTGAACAAGGTCTGCTCATCCAAAAGCTTAAAGATCAGAGGGGTGTTAAAGTTCTTCAATTTATCTATCGAGCCCTGATCCTCACTCTCCAGTCCTAAAATTTGGTGGACTAAGTCCCTTATCTCCCTCCATAAAAAAAGTCCTAATTCTAGGAAGGAATATGAGACAAAGAAAAACTTCTCTTTCCAATTGTGAATGAAAGAAGGGGCACCCTTAAGCAATCCCTTTTTTCCAAACTGGGAGAAAACATACCACCAATCCTTAGTGGTGTGGTGACATTTGAAGGTAAAAAAAGATGCAGAATGGAAAAATTGTAGGTCAGACACCTACCATGGTGCATAGAGAAAGAAATCCTATAATGAATCTAAAGAAATTCAGTGCCATTGTGGCAAAAAAAATGTTAAGAAACTTAAATAGATTAACTACAAAAGGAGGCAAGGGCAGCTTAAGTCCCGCACTGAGGATTTTGAGGTACAGACAGGTTCGGCCCAGAGGAGGGGTACAAGCTCGATCACTAGGACTGAAAAGTTCAAGCTCGAATTCAGAAGGAATTTTGAACTGGATTTCAACTAAGGAGAGATCGTTAGGCTGAAGTTTGCAAGGAATGGTGGCGGGCACAAATAGTGGCCAGGGTAGGTCTACGGGCTCAGTATCCCTAAGGGATGGGTCCATCAAAGTCAGACGGGCCAAACTCCCAGAATAGGTCAAACAGGATTCTTCGATGGACATTCAAATCAAAGTAAACTTAGAAAAATCTTTAGAAAAATCAAGAAAAATAAGATGCTAGACTTCTCCAAAGAAATTGAAAGGACGAGATGCAGAAGACACAAGAATAATCCAAAAAGTGGTTTCGAGACTAACCTAGTGTGATTGAGAAGGGTGGAGAGACAACGAACACCGTGTAAATCGAACGGAAAGGTGCCTGGAACTGGGGAGGATGATAGGAGGAACCGGAGCTCTCGAGCAGGAAGAAAGCTAGAGCTTAAGGAAGAAGAAGGAGATTCAAGCGAGATGAAAAACAAAGAAGAGTAGAAGTTCTTAAATAGCTTGAGGAACCCTGAGGCAATTATGGTTGCAGATCCCTCCTGGCCGACCTTTATGCGATGCATGTCCCATTCATCATGGCAGGGGTCTGGCAATGGGCAGAACCTTAATGATGTCCTACCTTGGGCAGACTTCTAGCAGGAGTTTTGGAAAACGTCTTTTTGGATTGCCTCGTATTTATGAGGCTTTGGCACCAGCACGGTAGACTCCAAAATTTCCAATCCAGCAAATGCGAGAAGCTAAAAAAAAAAAGAGAAAGAAACTTTGACAGTCATGATTTTACACCCTTCCTTTGAACTTTGAACTCGAGAGTGGAGGGACTTGTGTTGGGGATAAATTTGCTTTTGTTGAAGTTTTGCTGGATGTCTGATCTTTGGATAATCCCACCCAGTGGCGATGGCCATGGATGGGCTTCGACCGATAAAGGCCTTTGGATTCTAGTTCACTCTAAGGTGGCCGACCTTCAACTCATGACCGCCAAGTGATTCTCTCAGCTACGCTGATCAATTTCAGAATCCGTAAGATGTTATGAGTCCTGCTTGGATGGGCTTGAATAGTAAAGGCAATCAGGTTCCTCCACCATAAATAGATGATCCTCTTCAGTCGAGCTTCCCTCAAACGAATTTGAACAGTGAGAGCAGTCGCTTGAGCAGTTGAAGAGCTGAGGTTTTGCCCCTCGGGTAGTCGAGAGAGATCATACCAATTATGTTTGTTGGTATTTAGGAGGAGTCCATTGTGAGAGGAAAATTTTCATTCCTCTCCTAGATATGTCCAAAAATCTTGAAAAGGTAAAATTCACCACTCCTCGAATCCAGAAATTGAAAGAGTTTTTTTTTAATACTTTTTCCCAAGTTATTTTTTCTACCTCATTTTGATAATCGTTTGAACATTTTCAAAATAAATTGGAATTTTACTCTTCACAAGATAGATGTACCCCAATACCTAGAAGGTCATCAGTAAAAAAATATAAATGAAGTAGTTAATATTCCACCTCTAACACAATGTGTTCATAGGTCCACATACATCAGTATGTACTAGACCCTAAAGCTCAGAGGCCCATTCACCTTTTTCAGTAAAAGGAATGAATTTTAAATCATCTTACCAAGAAGGCAGGAACTCACAGGTATTTCATGATTCACAATCCTGGATGTCAAGATAATATTCTTGCTAACCTGTTGATCATGTTCTTATTTATATGACCGAGCTTATAGTGCCAAGATAAGCATCATGACTATTATCTAGCTTTGGTCGTTTAAATTTGACGTGTACATTATACTAATAGACTATGATAAAATATAAATATCATTTCTTAATTATTCTATATTACTGTAATAACCCAATTAAATTCATATGATATCATAATAATTTTTTTATGACAAAACAATCATGCTGGGCCGGAAAAGTCCAATAGATATTATGTTCACTAAAGATGGACAATGTGACAGTCACTTAAAATATATTTTATTTTAAAATAGCTCAAGAGTTTTCAATGCTCGGACTGAAAATTTTTTTTCATCTCCAATATTAAGAAATCTTTCATTGTCCTCAAAATTTCTATCAATTTGAAGTCCATGCAATGAATTGCATATGTGAACTGGACTCCCAGTATCTAATACCCAAGTAGAGGAATCACAAATAGTAAAATTGCAAGATGTTATCTTATAACATCCTTGCCCAGCAACATCTAGCTGGTTATCTCTGTTCAGCCTAATCGAGTCAAGAGGACCATTACTCTCTAAGTCTGCCTGATTAGAGTCAACACTAGATTTCTTGTAATTAGGTCCTAAATGCTTGCCACTATCTAATAGTGAACGGAGCAGACTTGCACTAGCCATTCTATATATCTGAAAGAAAAATATGAAACCTAATTAGTACTTGAATAAATTTAAATCCTAAAGATTTGAACTTTAGTCGAAAGGTCCTTCCACTATTTTTAATGAATTGATAGCCTTAACCTCCAATTTGAGAAATTATACTAACTCCTTAGTAGGTACTAAAACCCATATAGACTACAAATAGGCTCGAGGAAAGCTCTAGCTAACCTATGTGCATCTACAGGTAGGTTCATAATTAATTATTTTTTGAAATAATTTTTAGTAATTAGGTTTTACCTCAGAAGCTAATTCAGTAGACTATAGCCTCCACTGAAAAGGTCTGGTTAGGTCCAACCATTAACATGATTGACTTCGGTGCATCAAACCAATGATAATCAGGTTCAAGGAAAGCTCTGGTTAACCTAATCACCATTAAGAGAGTGCGACCTAATCATCATATGATGGATAGTAATTTCAATATCCAAATGAACACCAGGTGTAAGGTACCTTCAATGTCCATCTAGAAAATTGGACTAATTACTATTCATTTTAATGGGATGCTATGACTTGGTTATCTCCATAACTTAGTCATTTTAAGGATCTAATAATTTAAAAAATTTAGATTACTATGATTTAAGGATAGAAAGGACATGGACCAAATATTTTCTACTGACTTCACCAAGTCAAGTCCTCCCACTGACTTCACTAAGTCAATAGATTAGGACTAGGATCAATTTAGATCCATGGACACCTTATTCAGTCTTACTGATTGAAATCAGTTAAACTGATTTCTAATGACATGGGTTAGTCCAAATCATTAAGTGATCTAATCAAATTCCAATCGACTATGTCAGTCAGATAAGTGAGATCAGTAGAAGGGATATACCATTAACTCGTCAAAGATTGAATCAGTGTAAGTACCTTCCAATTAAAAATCACTAGTCTAGACTGCCAAATTTATCTTAAATACCAACTGATTAATTAGATTTAATCTGATCAATCTAGCAATTTTGGGCTTAACCGCGTAGTCATGAATCAAGTCCATCTTGGTCTAGTTAAAGATATGGACTTGTGCAACTACAACTATTGGAGTTGATTCTAGAGTGTCCTTGATCTAATCTAATTCAATACTTAGTTAATTTAATCAATTACTCTAGATTAATCATTCCTTTTAAAACTAACCTTAGGTCTAACCCAATTAATGCCTAATTCTATGCTAACCCCTTTAACCCACAGTCTTATGACTATATCTTGAAATCTTTAATTCATAATTCTAGATTCTATAAACAATACTTAATTCTTTTAATTAAATTTTTGGACTGATGGATTGGGATTTGGCATTTCAAAAATATTTTTTAAATTTTAATTTTTTTTTATTTTTTTATTATCCAAATGGGTTTACTCATTTTAGAAATGGGTCGGCTCATTTCTCAAAAGCAATCTCTTTTTAAATAGAAATAAAATATACCTAAAATTAAATCATGAATTATCTTTTAGAATCTATCTAAACACTCATGTTTAATTTTTTAAATCTAAAATATTTTTAATCATAAAAATTCTTTCACTATTCAAATCTATAAATGAGTTCACGGGGCACCCGGCTACCAGCCATAGGAATCCCCCTGAATGGAAGGAATGGCCATTAAACGCATCACTTTATCTCTATGATCGGAATGGCTTTGATGGCTCATTCATCTCTAAGTTATCTAGAATCTAACATATCATATTTATAGTATATTAAAATTTTTTAATTAACATATTAGAACATGTCAAGCAACTTCCGCTCTGATACCACTGTTGAAAATCAAGTAGGGCATGTAGCATGCAATTCAAAACTTTTTCAAATATTTATAGTAGTATATGCTAAAATTAATCAAACATTAATTCTATGATATGCATTGATCATGTCAATTATCCTACTCAGGATCTAGACATGCTAATATATAATTTAAAATTTAAATGCGATCGATCAGCAAATCGCATTTGCTGATCGATTCAAGTTCAGAACTTGATACCTGTGCATGGGTAGCTGATCTCCATGATATGAATCCACCAAAAGAAGCTATGGTATCATGCTGCAGCCTCACACTTGTTCAGCCTCTATGGATGGTCCACAGGAAGCTTCTGATCCTGATCAGCTCCATCAGAGTGCTAGCTCCTCGTCGAGGCCTTCGATGGCTGATCTCGATCGATCCAATCGATCATCTTCTTTTTGATCTTCTGAATACTCTAAAAAATCAAAACATATGCTTCGAAGGATGGTGAAGTGGTGTTTTAAATTTGGTGCTGATTCGATGCTCACAGCACTCGATCTCTCCATCCGAACCTAGAGTCCCAACTCTAGGGTTTTGCATTCATTGAAAACCCTGATGCCCGAAAACTCTCTCATGCCCTTTCTTGGATGAATTTCTTCATGAAACAAATTTTCATGGATAGAGGAGACTCTCTCCTATAGGTCTCCTATATTCAAAACAATTTTAAATTAGCAAGTAAAGAAAACAAAATTCAAAATTGGTGTGAGAGGAAGCATGGGTGCAAGAGTGCTATTCTCTCTCTAGACTTTTCTCTCACCCAAGGTAAGTGCGCCCCACTAGATTTCTCTCTCTAAGAAACCTTCCCATGTCCATCTCTAATCCTTCACATAAAAACTATACACGCCCAGGTGAAAAAATATTTTTAAATGGGTGACCATAGTGTACATTATGCTTGGATAGGATAAGTGGTTTAAACTTGAATTCAAAATTCAACTTTGATTCTTATCCACCTCCAATGCCTACCAAAAGTGGGTAACACATAAAAGGACTCTCCTTCTATGTGCCCATGCTGAAAAGCACATCAAAATGTATGACAAAGACAAAATGGGGCGTGGAGAGATGAATGGATAAAGATGGGAAGTTAGAGAGTTAACCAACAATTTTGAATTCAAAATTCAAAAACAATATCAACTTGATCCAACTCTTAGATCAGGTCAAAAGCTAAAGAAGAGGGTGACAACTTCAGATATTAGCATGGAGAAAAGTCACATACATCTCATAATGTGCGTGAGGAAAGGAAAGGTCAAAATAGGGTGGCGCAGGGAGAAAGTTTAAATTCAAACTTACTTTGAATTTTCCAAATTGGTTTCAACCAAACCAGAATTTCAAGATCCAATTAGATCAAGTTAAATCCAACCAAATTAGGCTTAACTCAATCTAATAAAATTTTAATTAAATTAAAAATTAATTAGGTCCAGCTTCTGATCAAATCAGGGTCAAATCTTCCATAGTGATTAGGTCATCTTATGACCTGATCGGTCAAACCCAATCGAATCTAATTCGATTGAACTTGATCAAATTCTTATCATACAATTAAATTAAGCTAATCAATAATCAAATTATTAATTAATCCTTCAATAATCATAGAGTCTCAATGGGGTGGGTGTCTAGCCAATAAAGTTCCATCAACATGAAACTCCTGAAGAATCCCAAATCAATGGGACTCTTGAACCCAGTGTCCCAAATGAATGAAACTCACAATCATAGAGTTTTAGACTAGTAAAACTCTTGATTAGAGAGTTCTATATGAGTAGGACTTAGAGTTTCAGTCCAATAGGACTCTTGGTCACAGAGTCCCAATCTAGTGGGACTCTTGACCACAGTGTCCTAGGTCATCAGGACTCATGATCAGCCATCAGATCAGATAGAAACTTCTTATGTGTGTGACTTCCTTAATTTGAATCCTAAGTTAGTACTATAAAAATTGATTTTCTGTATCAATCGATGTGACCATCTAGTAATGGTACCCGACGTTCGGATAGATCGAAAAGTTGCAACACAACAATGACGAACCTATGACGTATGGTTATCGTATAATTCATCCTCTTGATCTCGATGCTCAAAGGATGATTTAAGATTTACTGCCAACCTTAAAATTCATCCATAGTGTATTTTAAAATTTAATGTCCATCAAATGGACCACCTCGATCGAGGGTTTGCTAAATTGAAATATAGTGATGCACTTGCTCCAACACTTGGAAGGTCAATCCCATCTTGACTCACACACTGACTTCATAAGTACTTAATTACACCTAGTAGCCTTTCATCACTAAATTAGAAATTCAAGTAGTCTAATACCTAAGTGTAGTGAGTTGCTTGCAAGTCACCATGGTGATCTTAGGTCTAAGGGATACTTATATCCATATCCTTCACGAGCAACTCTTGATAGTAGAGAGCTTCGCAGTTGGATCACATTCAGTAAAATATATCCCTACAATTTACCTGCATACCATAATAGTATTTTCATATTTCTTGGTTAAGAGGACAACCAATATTTATAGCACACAATGACCTACACTCGATACGTTGTTGTCCTGAGTAATAATGAATCATTTGATCATGAGCTGATTTTAAGAACTAAACGATAAATTCTTCTTTATCGAGTCTAAATAGTCCTAAGGACTTCATCACATGAGAGTTCAATATAGGAAGATGCACAAGAGTAATAAAATATTAAAATAATAATTTTATTTATTTATAATAATTTAAGTATAATTATATTTAGCTCAACCATCTACAACCTAGATGATTGGCTTTAGGATACATCTCCTAGCATAAATTATACTTATTAAAAATCTAGGATAAAAATATTCATTCAAGACATGACTATAATTTATGAAAAATTATAATCAATGGCCTACACACACCCAATGCATCAATTCATGATAAAGAAATGATTCAAATAAATGCTAAAGCCATGAATTTTTTTTATTACTCATTAGATATAAATATTTTTAATATAATTTTCCATGTAATTTAGCAAATCAAATATGGAAGAAATTAGAAATTACTTTTGAGGGAGCGAATCAAAGAGAAACATCAAGCTCCCAAGAAGAAAAATAAAATTCATCCCAACTCATGCCTCTTGGTGCATGAGGATGAAAAGAAGAAGAAAAGAAAGAAATAAAAGAAAAAAAAAATTGATTAAGGAGGAGCAAAGCAAAGAAGAGAAGAATGAGAAAAGGAAGTTGGTATAGCAAGTTATTACCTCATGACTCAAAATGATGAGATATATCATGAGCACTACTTTGAATTTACTTTTAATGAATTGTATGAAGTCTTTAATGAGTTAATGGATGAACATAAAAAGGTAAGGCTACATAACAAAGAGCTTAGAAAATCCAACTTATCTTTGGCTAAAGAGAAAAATAAAATTTTGAATGAAAAAGAAGATCCATTGAAAAATATGAAAAATATAGCCAAGAAAAAGAAAAATTTCTTGAAACAAATAGAAGATTTAACTAAGAAAGAAAAGAATATAGTTAAATTTAAATATTTCTTGGTTAGAAAAAAAAGGAAAGATTTTTAAAATCTAAAAATCTATGATAGAAGAAAATATTAAGTTAAAAGAAGAACTTAATATATTAAGATTTTTTTCTAAAGAAAAGAGTAAATATGAAAAATCTCTTTTAGAAGAAAATATTAAACTAAAAAAAAAGTTGAAAGCTTAAAGTCTATAATTGAAAAGTTTATAATTGGGTCTCAAAAGCTTTAAGTCATTTTAAATGATCAAAGAGCTATTTTTGATAAATATGGAATTAGTTATGATTCAACAAGACAACAAAAGTTTGACAAAAATATGCTCAACAAAGCTTCAACTGAAAATTATTCAATTAAATATTTTAAATATAATAAAATTGGTCATAAAATTTTTAAATGTAACATTAAAAGAAATGGCCAAACTTATATCAAATAAATTTAGATTTCAAAAGAAACCATGAGCTCTAACCTCTACGAACTCAAGATGACTTGGGTATCAAAAATTAGTAAATAATTTTATATCTATACTAAGGATCTAATAGAATGAAATGAAAAAATAAAATACTTATGGTTGGATGCCTTAGGAGTGGACTTGGATGGATGATAATATTGATAAAATCTAAATTTTTCTTACATCATACCATCAATGTTTGTTTGATTGATTCTATTTATTTTAATGATCTATTATTATAGTTTCATATTAAATTTTCTTGCTTAAAATTCTTTTCATGTATTGGTAAGACTACTATAATTGATTTTGATGCTTACAATGAGATGAATAATTTGATTTTAAAAGTTCAATATGCTTTCCTCCAAGTATCATATTTTGAATTAACATAAATAAAATTATTTTAAAATTTAGCATGATATTTTAAGCCTTCTCATATCAATTTGATAATTGATGAATTTATTTTAAAACATGCTTAATTAGGTTTGAATGTTTTAATTGCTAAATCTATAAGAGAAACTAATTTTTGACATTTCCTCCATAAGATGCTAAATTATCAAAATTTTTCTAAAATTTTATATGATCTAAATACTTGAAGATAAAATATCTATTTATAAAACTCAAGTGCTTGATATTGCACTACATCTTAATTTCATCTTAAGAATTCAAAACTTTACTAGTTAAAATGAAAAACTATAGAGATTATATCTAGATTTTTTCTTCTAAATACTCCTAAATTAATTGATTATCATATCTCATTTGGCCAAACTTTTGATTCTCCAATTTGGTTTGAATATCATTTTTGATCCCCCATTTTGATTGATTAACAATTTAAACCTCAATTTGATTAAATTTTCTTGAATTAAAACTCCTTGAGCTATTGATCTAATCATTTTTTGAAAATTAAGTATGTTTGATGATGTTATTTGTTTGATTTCTATGCTTATTCAATTAATTTAATGTGTGTTCACTTTATAAAACTTAGGGGGAGATATAAATGACTAATTAAATTTAAAAATATGAGAGAAAATCAAGAAGAATAATTTTTTTGGCATAGAAAACATCATTGAAATATTAAAGATAAACTATTTTTGAAACTTAAAAATTATTTAATGTTATCTAAAAAAAAGATGAAATAATTTATTTTAGAATAACTGAAAATCTCTTAACTTGAATGATTTGCTAATAGCAATTCAACTTAATTTTTCTATGATCTTTAAGTGATATCAAACTTTTAAGTAAATCATTAATTGATTTAAATTTTAGTTCAATTAGTATTAAGATAATTATTATTTAGTTTGAACTTCAAAACTCTTAGTATCAAAAATTTTATAATTGCTATCAATCATTACACCATTGCCTTGTACTCTAATGCCTTATTTTTTTGCAAAAAAAAGAATCTCTTTATCTTAAATCTAAGTTTGCATAGCTATAATTTTAATATAATATTATTTGAGATAAATTATAAATATTTGATATCTTTTTTGAACTCAATGTATAATATTTTTTGAGAAAGAAAAAAAATATTTTTAAAAAATTAAACATATCTCTTTATGATTTGCTTTGATTGATATATCCAAATTTCTAATTTTGAAAGGATCTATATATCTTAGATTTGTATAGTTCAAAGAAACAAACAAAAACTTCTTTCAAATGAAACAAATCAATAGTTTATCAAAAACTTATCACAATTGCTATCATAATTTTTATTAAATAGTCTATTTTTTTGTTGAATTTCATTGCATTATCTTTTGGTAAAAAAAAAGTCTTAAATTTAAATTTTCATGGTCATATTTTTGCTATTATATTATTTGAGATAAATTTTTGTGATATATTTTTGAATGATCTGCTTTAGTATTAAAAGAAGAGAAGTATTTTCAAGACTATATTATTTAAAATTTTTAAAATCTAGAGTTTTTAATTAAAATTGAGGAGTATGTATACATCTATATTTTTGAAAATTTGAAGAACTCTTGATCTGAATTTGAAAGTAAAATCCATCATATATTTTTTATAAAAAGAATAAAAAATATTAAAAAAGATATAATCTTTTAATTAAAAATATACTTAAATTTAAAAATCTAAATTTAAAAATTAAATAATCTAAATTTTTAAATTTGGTATTAGTTAAGTTTATATTAAATATGCTCAATTTAAAAGATAGGAAGAGAGTAAAATTTTTACTCTTAAAAGACTACTTGATTAAAAATATCTTGACATAAAGAGAAGAGTTTATTTAAGATGAATTGATTACTAAATTAGTATTAATTAAAATTTAATATGGTATCAAATTAAAGATGCTTAACTTGAAAGAAAAAGAGGGAGTAATAAAAATTATAAAGCTTAAGTATGCAAATTTTGATAAAAAAAGAGAGAAAAAAATGCTAAAGAATGAATATGTATATTTTAATTTGATAATCTAAATTTAAAGTATGTTTATTTTGAAATAAAAGGGAGGAGAAAGTTGAAAAATAAATTAATCTAGCTATTATTATAAAAAATAGAAAGAGAGATATTTTCTAATTTGATTTGATTAAAAATATTAATGAATTTATGATCTTAAATTCTCAATCAATTATCTTATTTTGAGCTTTATTATATTAATTTTAAACTTTCAATTAAATGTCTTTCAGTCTTCTCAATTTATGCTTTCATATGTTTATTCAATTTAATTTACTTGATTTAAAATGCTATTGATTTAAAATAGTTTCAGACAAATAACTTGTTCTCAATAATTAAAAATTATTTAAAGTAATATTATTCATATACTGATTTTATAATTTGATTTATCTGAATATTCTTGACATTCTTTGAGTTGAATTAAATTGAAAACTCTTCTTACTTTTAGAAATAAATTTATAAAATTTTTAATATATAATGTAAGATCTTTATAAAATTATTTTTAGCTTTGATACTATCTTTCATACTCTTTCGATACATACATTTTTAAAGTTTAATTGATTAAAACTTCTTGAGAAAAGTAAAGAATAAATATTAAAATTGGTATCAAATTTTTTTCATGTTATGCTTATTTTATTTAAAATCTCTATTTTTTAAAATTA
This sequence comes from Cocos nucifera, assembly GCA_006176705.1. Taxonomy (NCBI): domain Eukaryota; kingdom Viridiplantae; phylum Streptophyta; class Magnoliopsida; order Arecales; family Arecaceae; genus Cocos; species Cocos nucifera. Next base: position 118,849 of record QRFJ01003940.1, read on the forward strand.
AATTAAAAATCTAAATTATTGGTATCAAATAAAAATTTAACATCAGACATACTTTTCTTAGTATCAAATATGCTGAAATATCTTGAAAAGCTTTATCTCTCAATATTGACTTGAAAAATCTGAATTAAAACTTTTTAGAAAGAAAGAGAGTGATATCAATACAAATTTGATATAAAAAATACTTATTTTTATATTAAATATCCCATGAAATTAAAATTTAATATCCTCTTTAAATTAAATCAAAATTTTTTGAATTTGATGTATATATTTTAAATTTTAATTAATTTTAATGATATATTTCAATGATTTATTTGATGCATAAAAAAATGTTATGCTTGATTTCTTTGTTCGAAACTTTGAAAAGTTTTATTCTTCTTAAAGCTTAAAAAATATTGTTGGTGTGAAATTTGATTGACGCCAGATTTGAGGCTTGAGTCGGAGAAGACGAGGTTGCCGTCGGTGACTTGCAAAATAAGTCTCATCCAGAGTCGGAGGTGGTGGCTTCGGCAAGATCCACCGATGATCAAGTCAACTCTTTCGACTAATAGAAATGGAGTATTCAAAAAAGGTTTTAGCAGAATTTTGAGGTAGAAGATGAGAGCTTAGGAAAGAAAGCATATCTGGAGGATCTCTTATATAGACGTCGTCTATAACAAACTGATGGTAACAGTCGTAAATATCTAGTAGTGGGTCGTTTGGAGCAACGTAGGATTTGTTATAGAGGATGGTGTTTGTTGTCATGACATATCAGTCTATTGGGACTTAACAATCGAGGTTCGGATGGGATAGCTACAAATGGTGAAGAGCTCATAGTTACTATTGTTCCAGAGGAGTTTGGATGTACTCAAGATCGACCATGCCTTGACTGTTATTTGCTATATCAAGAGTAAGTGTCGAGATTCTTTTGAGCAGCTTGGAGGGGGACGAAAGGGATCTTGCTGAGAGAGTCTAGAGGAAGCTTGACCGGGCAGAGCCCCTTAGGAAACTGGAGGGAGAAGTCCGGTAGGAGTTCGACTGTAGGAGAAGTTCGATGGAAGAAAAAGTTTGATAGGAGTTCAACTGATGGAAAAGTTCGACAAAAGGAGAAGTTCGTTTAAAGGAGAAGTCCTGGAGGAGTTCAACTACTAGAGGAGTTTGAAAGAAGTTCGATAGTTGGAGAAGTCCGTTTGAAGAAGAAGTCTAGGAGAAGTTCGGAAGGAGTTCGATAGTTAGAGAAGTCTATTGAAGGAGAAGTCCCGAAGGAGTTCAATTGCTGAAGATGTCTGAAAGGAGTTCGACAGTTGGGAAAGTTCGTTTGAAGGAAAAGTTCGAAAGAAGTTTGGCTGATGGAGAAGTTGAATGGAAGGAGAAGTCCTGGAGGAGTTTGAAATAAACATAAAAGTTTGTCAGGAGGAGGTCCTATCAGTTGGAGACTCTCGAGATAAAATTCGATGGTGATAGGGATACTCGTTTGGGGGAGATCTGATAGCAAAGAAGTTTGGCCAGCTTCAAGCTGGCCAGGCTAGAC
>QRFJ01003941.1:0-66759 GCA_006176705.1 Cocos nucifera
TTAATAATTTTTAAAAATTAATGTAAATTAATTAATAAATTAATACTTTTATTGGTGAATTTATGATGCTTATCAATGCCATTTTCCTCACAGTACCTCCTAAACTCTAGGTTAGTATACTCCCCTCCATTATCCGACCTCAGATACTTTAACCTCTACTTCAGCTCTCCAGGCTCTGAACCAGACAAACACTTCTGATTTTTCTCTGATCAGATAAACCCACACCTTCCTTGAGAAATCATCAATGAAAGTAATAAAGTATTTTGCCCCACCTCTAGCTGATATAGGAGCTGGTCCCCACACATTCGAGTGCACTAAATCCAGCACTTCCTCGCTGCGCTTGGTACTTCTGGCAAACTTTATTCTATGTTGTTCGCCAAAGATACATGGCTCACAAAGATCTGTGCCCTCCTTCTTCAGGGCTGGGATCATACCTCTTCTGCTTAGTTCTATGAGCCCATGGTCACTCATATGACCCATTTGATAGTACCATAGTCGATATAAAATCTGCTCCTCTTATACCGCTGCTAGCACCTCTGCACTATCATTTACCATAGAGCCTTCCATTCTATAAAGATTGTTGCTCAGTCTTCTACCTCTCATCACCACCAAAGCTTTCTTGAAAATTTTTTGACATCCAATCCCAGCTTGGCTACTAAAAGCATAATCCTGCTCCTCCAAGTAGCCCAAAAAATCAAATTCCTTTTCAACTCCGGTACATGCCTGATATTTGATAATGTACGAATGATCCTGTCATACATCCTCATCCTGATAGAGCCAATTTTAGCTACTTTGCATGGATGATCATCTCTAAGGCTAACACTTCCACCATCAACCTTCTGGTAGGTAGCGAACCACTTTCGATGAGAAGTATAGTGGTGCGAGCATGCTGAATCTAATATCCACATAGTATCACACTCTGTGGATCCATCTGATATAACTAGCAGATCTTCTCCATTATTTATAGAAGCTGTATCATCTTTCTTGCTGGCCTTCTCTTTTTCTAATCTTAAAAGAAGACAATCTCTCCTCAAGTGTCCAGGCTGATGATATTTATAACATTTCAATGTCATCTTCCTCTGATCGTGAGACTTTGACCTGTCCTTGGATTTTTCTCTTATCTTCTCCTTTGATCTTTTCTATCTTTCGTTCACAGCCAAGATCTTAGACTTAGGGTCTCCCTTGCAGATCTTCTTTTTTTGCTCATTTGATCTGAGCACACCAACAATCTCTTCATAGTTTAGGATCTCCTTCTCATAAACTAAAGTTGTTATAAGACCACCATATGAACCTGGGAGAGAATATAATAGCAGCAATGCTCGATCCTCCTCATCGATCTTCACATCCAAACTCATCATCTCAGAACACACCTAATTGAACCTTTGAAAATGTGCAACAAGATCTTCACCTTTGGGTATCCTCAGACTATACAACTGTTTCTTCAACCATAGCTTGTTTGTCATGTTCTTCCCCATGTATGTATTCTCCAGTCTCTCCTAGAGCCCCTTTGCCATAGTCTCTATGCAAACCTCAGGCAAATCCTCAGTACTGATCTTTTTCAGCCTTCTTTTGTCAAGACCTTGTAGATTCTCTGCTGAACCAACAAGTCTTTTACTCTTGGCTGCCATAGGGTAAAATTTTTCTTGCCGTCGAACTTTTCAAAATCCATCTTGAATCCACTTAATCCCATGACTTCAAATAAGTCAAGAACAGATTTCTAACACCTTTCATGATCACACATCAGTAAAACTATCCTTCATAGAAGATCTAACTAGCCCTAGATCCTCTTTCCAAACTTTTGTATCACCGTTCCTCCATTTAAACAATCTCCACCTCAATCTAGAGACAACCATGAAGCAAACAAGAAATTTTTAGGATAAAACCTGGTGCAATAGATCCTGGATGTAGTAAACCCTAGGTGTCTTCCTTCCTTCCATGCAACACCACTCTGATACCAAATATTGAAAATATGCGCTCTTTCCACATGAATCGATGTGGTCGCCGATGATTAGCCAAGTAACAAAAAAGTACTTCTTAGAGATCTTTGTGGAAACACAATCAAATAAATCAAGAAATAAAGAAGAAGAGAATTCCAAAAGAAAAGAGCTTTTTTTCAGTATATTTTAGCACATTTACAACCTTAACCTATTTTCAATATATATACTTTACAAAGGATCAAGCCCAAGCTCATAGAAAAACTCTCCAAACCCAAACAACCCACGTACATAAAATAATAACCCACGAAAACTGAGTTGGCCCAGTTTTGGACTGAGCCAGCTAACCTACGATTGGGTTGCATCAGTCCTAAATTGAGCCGATCCAGTTGTATACCATGCCAATAGTCCAAAAATGCTGTTCCTTATCTGGATTTTTCTCTAAGACCTAGCCAACCCAATCTTGGACTGAACCGATCTAGTTTTCAACTGAGCCGACTCAGTCTTAGAGTGAGCTGGCCCAGTTTCTGAACTTTACTATTGAGACTGATTCTTCTTCCAGCTCGCTTCCATCTTTTCATGATCTATCTTCTCATATTTTCAAGACTTGAAAGTGCCACTTCTGAGCTCACACATCATATACTGCTAGGTGTCATTGGTGGATTTTGGGATCAATTAGAATTATCTTTATGATCGATTATTCTAATTAGGCGAATCAAAAGAGTTTTGGTCCATCGAAAGATGTTTCGATGATGTCAATAATGGAGATCGTGACATGTTCCATTATCATATAGAATTGAATCAACTGGATCACACAAACAAGGATTTGCTTTTGGATGTTATTAATTGGACCAACATGGTTCAATTGATTTGGATTAGATCTAATTAGATTTAAGAAAATCATGCTAGCACATGATTGGACCAGACTTTCTCCTCCTATGGACTTCTTGATATTGTCATCCACAACGTTCTAGGCATCACCTAGCTCTGATACCAAATTGTAGACCCATGATATCACTCGAATGCCAATCATTCTTGATATCACAAGCACCCTGATATCATATTGCAAAAGCTCCTGATCTTTAGTACGGACCTAAAAAAATCTGTGACATTCTCTATCGACAGCACACCATCGATCCTCCATCTGGATCTATGATGAGGCGCCTCCCTTCTTGGGCTTGGGCTTGAGGGAGATGCCCCCTTTCTTTAGGGCTTCTTCAAGAACCCTAGGGCGGCAACTCTAGAGAGAAGAGAAGAAGAGAGTTGAGAAAGAGAAAAGGTCTGTATTGATTCCAACCTTTAAAATCCTAATACAGCCTATGTATTTATACATAGCTATTAGGCCCGACCAAGAAACTTCCTGGCTAATCTAATACATGAAAGCACTCACCGAGCCTATGTACACCCATGTCTTTCATGCTCTCATCCTTTGGATCTAGACCCAACCCATACATGAATTAGCCCCCTTAAGACCTCTCAAACCAGGCCTTAAGTCCCTTAGGATTATCCCAGATCCTAGCCCAAAATAGACCCTCACGTAACTCTGCCCACACACTGAGCCGGCTAAGTTCCACTGGATCAGCTTATTCTGAAACTGAGTCGGTCCAGTCCTATGCCATACCAGCAGTCCCGAATGTGCAGCTCTTTGTTTTGCTTGTGCACTAGGACTTAGCCGACCCAATTTTGGACTGAACCGACTAATCTATAGAAAATTTTCTTTCTGCAGTCTTAATTTTTTGACTTTGATTTCTTGCTTCATCTTCTATCCCAGGTCTCCGAAGCACCAACCAAGCCCCTTGAGGCCCTCAATACCTGAATCTCAAGTCTATAAAGAGCTACATGCCGCCTCCACCCTAGGACAACTCCTATCCTAGCCCTAGGACCATACCTATCCTAGCCTCCCCGGAGCCCTCACTCTGGCTCCGCCCATGGCCTCCCAAGACTTGGGAGCATCATAAATCCTCATACTTGATTGGTCTGAAATCAGTCAAATCTGATTTGGCTCATCTAGGAACCTTGTATGGGTTTGTCCTAGTTAGATTAGAGCTTGTCCTGGCAAGATCAAGACTTGTCTTGATGAGATCAGGGCTTATTTTAATCCGATGCAAGGGGCATCAGGACAAGGGTCATTTGACCTGTTCTTTATAAGAAAGAAAGGAAGGGGCATACACCCCCTAGAGATTATCTAGGGGCATGCACCCTCAAGTAATTTCATGAAGAGAAGGAGGGTGCACGCCCCCTCTTGGCATGCACTCTCATTGGATAAGCTTGGATGGAGTTTTAAATAGTTTGAACCTTGGAGAGAGAGTCCCTGTGCCCACTCTACTTTATCTGATAGGGTAACACCCCATTTCTCCTCTATTTTGTGTGAAAAAAATAGGAAAAAATCTGAAGTGGGCATGGGAGGCTTGGTGGAGTTCTTCTGCTTTAAGCAAATTGGTTGCTTAAAGTCCTAGGACTCTAGGGTTGCATCTAGGTCTATAAAAAGACCCCTACGCCAAGTGTTGGGGTTAGATCTAAAGTCCACATCCTACCCCTTTCTCCACCTCCATGCCTCCTCTCCCTGATCCTTTCCCTCTTCTCCATACCCAAGGTGTTGGATGAATTCAGCATTAAAGGTTAAGTGCTACTGGCGCAAAGAACAAGTCAAGGGGTTCCTGTTCGTGCGACGAACGTGCTATTGTCGAAGATCAGATCTAAGGCACACCAGAAGGATTTCAGATCTGATCTTTTAAGGTCAAATCTAGAAGGAGATGATCTCTAGATTTGATCTGAGTGGATGCTAGTAGAGGCCAGGCACGTGCACGACTAATGTCAGAACCTCGGATGCAGCAGATCATCACAGCAGGATGAACTGTTCACCCAATTAAATGATATTAGATATTACTATTTTTATTTTATTTTTATTTTTTTAGAACAATCTAATCCTGATCAGATAGTAGTAAAAAATTTTGAAAAATTTCACTATAGATCTAAGTCGATTAGGTCGATCCTGCGGGACTGGGAACTAGTTTTTTCTTCATGAACGGCATTCGATGATTCAATGACGAGATTCAATGGCTCACAATCAATTAGGGCGATGATTCGATGATAAGCAATGGTATTTTGATGGATTTTAGAGCATTGATCATAGATCCGATGGTCGGGACTTTCTTAGCAAGATTTAATTTGATCCAGACTCAAATTTGACTTCAGCAAGGGCTCAAAATTTTTTAATTACTCCTCTATTTAAACCCCTACATGCCATAGTTTTTAGAGAAGGTCCTCTTAGCCAAAGCAGAAACAAGTAGCAACCTACTTCTCTCTTTTTTTTTTTATTCTTTTTCTTTTTCTTTTCTTTTCTTCCACCCAAGAAGCTTGAAGATATCAATAGTGGAAAAATTCAATCAGATGCGTGGCTAAGAATCTCATGTCTCTAGGGAGTAAGAAAAGTTTTCAGTACGAGAGTTTGTAATTTAAATCTTATCTTTTTTTTTATTGAGCAATAAAGTTTAGTTATTTATCATCAATATATTTATTTTATTTATACTTTAATGTTAAATTTCTTATAATTTATAACTAAAGAGATAGATCATGATGGCAGAAAGATATGATCTATGCTCAAATTAAAATAAATTATAAAATTTATTAAATTAATATTTTATATTTTTTGATTATATGATCTAAATAATTTATGTCTATGAGATGGATCATGATCGTGTTAGATATGGTCCATGCTTGGTAGAATAGGTTATGTTGGAACTAGGTTAAAGAAATAAATATAAGATTACATATTGATAATAAAAAGATTACATAATCAATTATAAGCTTGAATATTGAAGATGAAACTGAAATCTAAGATAATTTTTTCTTTCTAATTATTTTATTAAAAATTACTTTTACTTTTCTATTATTTTTTAATTTTCTACTATTTTAAGAATTTAATAACTAATCAAATAATTTTATTTTTTTTAATTAACTATCCTAGATCTCTGAGAAAATCGATACCTGACTCACCACTATTCTAATATTTAGTAAGTTATGTTTAATTTTTATTTTTTGCTATAACGCCAAGCATCACTCATCTACAAGAGTTGTATGATGGGCAAAGCCACACAACACATTTTGAAGTGTTGAAGAGACTTTTCAATTCTAAGATGCACGAATGGCAGTTGGTTCATGATCATTATTTATCAATGATCAAAGACCTTGAAAAGTTTGAGAAGTTGGACATGAGCATACAGAAGGAATTATAAGTGGATCTGATCCTACAATTTTTGACTAGTTCATATAGTTAGTTTATCATAAACTATCATATGAACAAAATTAACTACACTTTATCCAAGTTGATCAACGTGTTGGTCATGACTGAGGAAACCTTGAAGAGTTTAAGGAGCAATATTCTTGCTATGGAGTAGGCATCTTCCTCCAAAAGAAAGTCTACCTAAAACAAGAAGAAGAAACCTATGAAGAAATAAAAGAAGGAGAAAAGGCCAAAGTTGAACACTCCAAAGAAGGCTACAGAAAAAGAAAAGTGTTTCCATGATAATGTTGATAGCCATTGGAAGCAAAATTGTCCACTATACCTAAAAAACCTGAAGTCTAAGAAGGGTGACACACCTTTGAAAGGTGTGTCTAACATGCTTGTTATTGAATCTAACCTAACGATTATTTCTACTTCTAGTTGGGTATTAGACTCTGGCTCAAGTGCTCCTGTACGTACTTCTATGTAGGGTCTATTAGAAAGTAGAAGGTTAAGGGAAGGAGAATGGTCCTTCAAGTTAGAAATGGAGCAAGAGTTGCTGCAGTTACTATAGAGATTTTGTTGGAATATCAACTCACTCTGATACCGATTATTGTAGAGTCTGGCTAGGACACCATGACCATAGAATCTTCTTGATACTACTTGCATTGCACTCAATCACGTATGGATACCACAAGAGAAAGAGAAAAGAATAAAATATAAGAGATAGTACATGATCAAATATACATAGATTAGACCAAGATCTACCTTCATGCGGCATGCAAACTTCACTATGAGAGATAAAAAATGAATAAATATAAGAGAAACTTACCACTCAACCCTTATACAAGAGTCTCTCAATAAGAAGTCCTAAAATCTTAATAAAAGCTCTCTAAAATCTCTCAAGAAGTCTCTTAGCACCTCCAGAGTGTCACCAGCTTTTTGACGTAATAAATGATTTATCAATTGAAGTTATATAGACTCCAAAAATTTAAAAATAATATTTTAATAAAAAATCTAGTTTCAAACACATCTGAGATCAATTCTGAACCATCCGATCATGATCAGCTCCCTCTTGGGTCATTGAATTATGCATACAGCTCTTGATTAAGTCTAGATTGCTTCTCAGCGATCTGATCATGATCGGGAGCTCTCCTAGCTATTAGATCATGCAAAAATACTTCTAGATCAGCCTAGATTAAGTTCCATCCATTTGATCATGATCAACTCCTCTTTGAGCCATCGGATCATAATCAGTCCATGAAATAGTACCATGGATCATGTGAAATGGCTTGGAAATGAGCTTTTGGTCCACACGGGCACCCGTGAGCCAGCGGTCCACCTTGGACCATGCTCCATCATGGGCCTGGGTGCCCACACATGTGGTCACATGCCTAGGCCAGCCTAGCACATGGCTGGCCTAGTGCCGCCATGCGTTGCCAACCTAGGCCACACCAACACTGGCCGACGCCACTAATGGGCTCCTTCGATGGGCCTGAGAGCCATGTTGTCTTGCCAGATCCTTCTTTCATATGTAACATTTCTATCTGGACTCCATTTAAGCTTTTCTTAGGCTCATTGGACTTCATTCGTTATCCTTGATCTCATTCTAAAATTATTATGGATTGAATCTTGAGGCATTTTTCTCAAAAATCTCTATCTCGACTCGATATTTGGTCTCTACCTATCTCTAAGAGCCCGTGTTCCATCTCGCTATTAGATGTGTGCCCTAGAAGTCAGATTGGTTGACACTTATAATACACTTCTAAGGATAATTTTATAATTTTAATTATAAATTAATAAAAAGATTATTTTCTATCATAGTGTGTATTTAAAAGTGTTTATGATATATCCTTTGAGTTAATGAAAATGATAATTTATATTTTCAAGAGTTAAAAATTTAAGATATGAATTTTTATAATTAACTCATAAACTGCTTTCGATCGTAGGATCGTCACGAGGATAGTGATCGATCCAGAAGGTTGGTATACGATCACTTTCTTAGGATAAATGAATCTTGAGTCTATGGTGTGGAGATATCGGAGCGAGAGTATAGGTACTTATTAGAGAATGAGGGTACTGAGCATGACCATCTTGAGCAATCATAAGGAAGTCTACCTTCTCATCGATGACTAGCTTGATGTTGTAGTTGTGTCAGGTTCTTTGACCTAAGGTGCATTGGCAGTTCACCTTAAGTATGTTATAGTTTGACTGCACCATAACTCGGTCTCGTAGCCGACCATTCAAAATCCTGAGGTGTATATTGTCTATAGCATGTTCATTTAGGAATTGGATTGCACCAAGATGGAATCTATCAACCTCAGTAGTGGAGGAGTAGTTCTATGATGATCATGAGATCGAGTTCTTAAGCCCGTGGCCATGGTAGTATGATATAATAGAAAAGAGTTTTCCATTTGGATTTCATATTGAACTCAAATCAAATGATTCATTCATATGATGGATGTTGGATTTTGACGAGTTTACTTTAAACCCTAATCATATTGGGACTCATGATAGTAAGAATCGATTCACATAGATAGCTGCATCAAGAGGTTCACTTTCGGTTCCGATGGATTACCACCATATGCTGCTAGCTATCACTGGTGGATTTTGAGAGCAATTAGAATGATTCTAATGATCGATCATTCTAATTGTATGAATCAGAAAAATTTTGATCTATCAAAAGATATTTCAATGATGTCAATGATAGAGATTATGATATATCTCATTACCATACAGAATTAAACCTAACTGGATTACACATACAAGAGTTTGAGTCTAGTTGTGATCAATTGGACTGAGTCAATTTAATCGATTTGGATTAGATCAGATTTGGTTCAAGGAAATCATGCTAGTACATGATTGAACATAACATTCTCCTTTTGTAGTCTTTCTAGTTCATCTCAATCAAAACCCAAACTGAAACTTGTTCAGGTCAGTATAGGATTGTCTAAATTCATTAGATGATTTTAGAACAACACCTGCCATTTCTGATCACCTATCATTTTTTGGTCACCTGCCTTTTCTGTCGCACACCAGGGTCAAAGGTTGACCCTATTGTAAGAAAGAAGGGATCAAGGGTGCACTCTCCCTAGAGATTTTCTAGGGATGCACGCCCCCAGCTTTTGGTACAACATGGAGAGGGCACGCATCCCCCTCGGTGTGTACCCAGAGTGGATAGATTTTGACTTGGTCAAATTTTAGATTTAACTAGTCAAAGAGTTTTGATAGAGATCAAACTCTAAGAGAGAAGAAAGAATCCATTATGCACCAAATTTTCTTTCCTTCACCCTACCTATTTTGTACGACATTATATGAAATATTTAGGGTGGCAAATCTGATATGAGTTGGCATGAAAATTTATTAAGAAATCATAAATAAATCAAGTAATTGATTGCTTGATTGATTGGAACATTGAGGTGGCGTAGGGCTCTATTTAAGAGACACTGCACCCTAGGATTTCATATGCTCTATTGCTCCATGCCCCAAAGCCCCTCTTGCAGTCGTCCCTTCTTTCTCCATGCCCCTCCTCTTCTTCTTCTTGATTCCCAAAGGTTGGGCCACGGTTTCAAGAAAAGATCCATAGAAATTGGCATGAAGGTTTTAAGAAATAGACGACATTCATGAGACGAGCATGCTATCTTTATTAGTTGATTCAAAGGCTTTACAAATCAAATTTAGATCTAATTTTTGATGATCAAATCTAGAAGGAGAGCACCTCTAGATCTAGCAGAGTGGACTTTGGTAGAGGCCAAGCATATGTGAGGATTTATGGTGCTCCCAAGTCTTGGAAGGCCATAGATATAGACTGGGATAGGAGTGGTCCTACGGTGGAGGCGGTGCATAGCCCTCCACAAGCTCGAGGTTCAGATATTCAGGACCTTGAGGGGCTTGGTTGGTACTTTCGAGACCTAAGACACAAGGTGGAGCAAGAAACCAAAGCTGGAAGATTGAAGATAGTAGAAAATGAGCTTTCTGCAAGTTAATCGGCTCAATCTCAGACTGGGTCGGCTAAGTCTTAGAGCATAGGATAGATAGAAGGTCGCATTCAAGACTATAGGCATGGGATAAAAATTAGAATGGCTTAGTCTGAAACTAAGCCAATCCAGTCTAAGGTTAGCCGACCCAGTGCTGAGACTAAGTCGATTCAGTCTGCAGGCAGAGTTATGCATGGATTTTGTTTAGGCTAGGATAGGAACTTATCCTGGGGGTCTTAAGATCTGGTTCAAGAGGTGTTAAGGGGGCTAACTCATGTATGGTTCGGGTCTAGATCCAGGGGATAACAGCATGGGAGACATGGGTATACATGGGCTCGATGAGTGCTTTCATGTATTGGGTTAGCCGGAGAGATTTTTGGTCGGACCTAATGGTTATGTATAAATATTGTATTAGGATTTTATTATGCTATGGAATACAGATCTTTTCTTTCTCAACTCTCTCTTCTTCTCTTCTCTCTAGAGTTGCCATCCCAAAGTTCTTAAAGAAGCCCTAGAAAGGTGGGCGTCTCCCTCAAATCCAAGGAGGGAGGCATCCCATCATAGATCCAGGTGGAGGATCGGTGGTTTGCTATCCATAGAGAATATCACAAGTTTCTTCAGATCTATGCTAAAGATCAAAGGCTTCCGCAACATGGTGTCGAGGCTTGTGATGCCTAGGATGATTGGCATTCGAGCAATATCATAGAACAACATTTGGTATCAGAGCAAGGTGATGCTAGTTGGTAGGTCTACATTTGGTATCAGAGCCTGATGGTGCATGAAAGGGAAGGAGAAGTCATACAAGATGAAATCAAAAATCTGCACAAGAATTCCAAGGTATGTCTCAGCTCTATTTTTGTTGTTGTTATGGTTTGGCCAATCGAAAGCAGCGGATTGAAGGTGGAGGTTGAGAGGATTAATGGAAAGAAATTTTTTTAGGATGGAAGGATAGGGTGCATGATTTGCTGAACGATCTTGATGGAAAGGCTGGGGTGTATGACGTTTATGTGATAGACAGGAAGCGCTGGAGTGCTACAGTAGTATTTTTCTAAAGATGTGGGGCTGAGAGAGGCTCAATGGTGTAGTAGCTGAGGAAGGTATCTTAGTAGAGAGCATCAGAATTCTCTAAGAAGATGGGCAATATAGGGCTATTGAAGAGAGGTTTTTCAAAGAATAATGGTCGAACGAAGGCTGAAGAAGCGACTATACAATCTTCGATGTCAGAAAGATGGGAAAGTAGTCAGGGGTGCATTGAGTAGTTCGACCAGAGCATGGATTTACGAAACCTTAGGAGTAATGTAGATGGATGATCCATGGAGGTTCAGTAGGTTAGGGCTGGACAACTATAGAGTAGTGTAGAGACAAGGCTAGGGAGCACTGGAGTGCTACAACAGTGCTTCCCTAGGACATGGGACTGAGAGAGGCTCAGTGGTGCAGTAGCCGAGGGAGGTATCTTAGTAGATGGTGTCATGGGCATCTTAGAAAGATCGGATGTAAGTTTTAAGGAGAGCTAGGAGGTCTCAGAAAGTGTCAGGGGCATCAAGCAGTTAGAAGTATCATGGATCAGGTTTCTTCTATAGGAGCACTAGGGAGAGTTGCAGTTCAAGTGGAGGATGGTTCTCTGGGTGCAACTAAAGCAATGGCTGGTGTAGGGATAGAAGAGAAAGACTAGGATAAAATTTTTTAGGGTTTAGTCGCTGAATTCAGAAGAGTTGGATGAGCTCTTGGGTTTTGAAGGTGTCCGCGGATTATGGAGGTATCCAAGATGACTTTGAAGGGGTCCGTGGAGTGTAGAGTGTTCGAAGGGGCAGCGACGGTGTTTGAAATACAACGATAGGCTCAGCAGTGCAGCATTGAATGGTTGGCCTCGGGTGACTCGAGCATAGAGTCGGCTTCTACAACATCAGATGGACTTTAGATATAGGTGGAGCTTTGAAGAGGTGGCTTCATAATTGGAGAGGAATTTAACATGAGTTTAGAGCAGAGAGGTGCAGGAGGATCGATATCCTAGCACCAGCATCGGTGATGCACAGTTTTAGGTGAAGCGGCATATGCAGATGGACAGGCATAGTTCTGAGGAGACCATGTCAGGATTTGCAGTGAGTGTCGGTATAGAAACATTGCGGGTTCTCCTGGGAAGTTCGAGAAAGATGATGCAGCTGCTAAGCAGAAGAGATCCTACAATTTTAGGATGGTGCAGAGGAGCAAGCCAAAGTCTTCAATGGTGGAGGCGGTCATCCCAAAGGACCTCAAGGGTACACAATAGCTGAAGAGAATTGATGAAGGTGATGATTGCACATAGGGCTGTTAGGATGCGTAGGGATAGCAAGATTGTGCAGATAGGCATTGCCAAGGCTCGAGAGCACCAAGGTGGAGATTGTGAGGATTTATGATACTTTCAAGCCTTGGGAGGCCACAGGTGGAGACTAAGATAGGAGTGGTCCTAGGGTGGAGGTGGTGTATAGCCCTCCACAAGCTCGAGGTTCAGGTATTTGGGACCTTAAGGGGCTTGATTGGTGCTTTGAAGATCTGGAACCCAACATGGAGCAAGAAACCAAAGTCGAAAGATTGAAGACTGTAAAAAAAGAGCTTTTTGTAGGTTAGCCAGCTCAGTCTCAGACTGGGTTGGCTAAGTCTTAGAGCACAGGACTGACAGAAGATCGCATTTGGGACTATAGGCATGGGACAAAAATTGGGTTGGCTTAGTCTTAAACTGAGCTGACCTAGTCTTAGGTTAGCCGGCCTAGTACTGAGACTAAGCCGACCCAATGTGCGGGCAAAGTTACGCGTGGGTTTTGTTTGGGCTAGGATAGAAACTTATCCTAGGGGTTTTAAGGCCTATTTCAAGAGGTCTTAAGGGGGCTAACTCATGTATGGGTCAGGTCTAGATCCAAGGGATGAGAGCATGGGAGACATGGGTGTACATGGGCTCGGTGAGTGCTTTCATGTATTGGATTAGTCGAAAAGTTTTTTGGTCGAGCCTAATGGTTATGTATAAATACATAGGTTGTATTAGGATTTCATTATGCTATGGAATATAGATCTTTCATCTCTCAACTCTCTCTTCTTCTCTTCTCTCTAGAGTTGCCATCCTAGGATTCTTGAAGAAGTCCTAGAGAGGGGGGCGTCTCCCTTAAGTCCAAGGAGAGAGGCATCCCATCATAGATTCAGATGGAGAATCGGTGGTTTGCTATCCATAGAGAATGTCACAAGTTTCTTCAGGTCCGTGCTAAAGATCAGAGGCTTCCACAACATAGTATCAAGGCTTGTGATATCAAGAATGATTAGCGTTCGAGCGATATCATGGAACAACAGCACGTGCATTGCTTAGTCCAGAACCCCAAGCTTCCGTAGATCATCGATTGGATAATCAAATTATCCAATTATGTACAAAATTTATATCTAATTTAATTTTTAATTTTAGATTTAATATCAGATCATTAAATCATATTGGAGAACTCTTTGATCTGATTAGACTCTATAAAAATGATTTTAAAATATTTTCTACAGATCTGATTAGATCAGATCGATCCTATGGTAGAAAAAGTAATTTTTTCTTCAACTAGTATCAGAGCTACGTTAGTAATCCTTCAAATCTATTTTAGATTTAATTTTTTTATCATTAGTAATTTGATATTAAAAATTTTAGATGTCACATCAGATATGATCAGATCTGAAATCAAAAGAATTAAAAATTTTAGATTCATATCAATCTTGTATGAGATGCAAATCTAGACTTGGTTTAGAATTATTTTATGAGTAGTCTAGTGCTAATTTTCTTTTTGATATGATTAAATTTTTTTTTAGATCTTTATGCCTCTATTTTTAGATGTTATAAATATTATAATCAGATCTAAAAGAAAAATTAATTTTTATATGAGATATGAATGAAGCATGCTTAGACTAATTGTAGAATAGTTTTATGATTTATCTAGAATTAGATTTTATTTTGATATGATCAATTTAAAATCTTAATTTTTTAGATTATTATGATGATGAATGTATAGATCTAAAAGCATGCATTTAGGATTTAATAATTGATACATGAGATGTATGCAAAATATGCCATGATTAGATCTAATTTGTATATGAGATATATGATATAGATCTAAAACTTGTTTTGTAGTGTAGTAATTGCATGTTTTGATTAAGGCATTCCTCTTTGGCCGTCCGATCATAAGAACAAAGAAGGATTTAAAGGCCCTCTCCTTCTCATTCCGATGGGATGTTCTTATGATGTGTAGGGGTGCTGCGCATTCGTCCTTAATCAGAAATTAAAAACTTACTTTCTGCAAAATCCCTAGATCCTGAAATCCCTAGGATTTATTGTGCATATTTTATTTATGAACCCTACTTAATTAAGAATTAAGATTATGGAAATATTAATTAGATCTAAAATTATAAATTTTAAGATCTAAGATATATATACTGGGTTCGGGCTTGGGTAGCTCAATTAGGTCTAAGCGGTTGATCAAACCGAATCAAGAGTTGGTTAGATGGGATCAACAATGCTTAAATTGACCAGCCTAATAGGATTAAGTCTGGGTCAAGATCGAGTCACATTAAGATGTGACACGATCAAGCAAGACCTAATTAGGCTCAGAGGTTAGAGTCTGGATTGTAGGCTAACCCAATTGGTTCTGGCTCAACAATTTGGTGTCTAAGGTAAGTTTGGCACATACGATCCGACTGATTTTTAATTGGAAGCTACTCGATCCTGAATGCATTCTTGTACGAGTTAATGGCATATTCCTTCCACCGATCTCACTTACCTGGCCATATCTATGTCACATCCAGTTCTGATCTGAGGTGGTCAATAATCCGAGCTAACCCATGCCACTAGGTTAGTCATAATTGTTATGACTATGATAAGTCTAGTTTAATGAGACCTGAATCAATTCTTTCCTAAGAAAAGATTAAGTCTGAGGTCTTCCACCATTGTAGATGTGCGGGCCCTTCTCCGGGGTTGATTGTTCTCGGCTGGATACAGTGGCTCAGTTGCACCGAGGAAGATGCAACCATGTCTATTAGGCATTGGATGCTATGGGCTGGAGGATGAGAGTTGGGCTCAATATTTTGGATACGGTGAGAGACTCTCAATTAGGAATCCAGTCTATGCAAATGGTGGGTCTGACTTAACTAAGGAGTGGATCAATATTCCGGATACGGTGAGATTCATGAATTAGAGATCCAAGTTTGGGTGCACCATGATTAGAGAATCATTGAACAAGAGTTGTTCACTCATTGGCTAACCCATCACCAATAACTGTTAGGTGAGGTGATGAGTCAGTTGGTGAGACCGCACCACCCACTAGAAATCATTAATCATGAAGATTTTTGCATCTCTACAGAGGGAGTGTAGGGATCCAAGAAAATAGTGGGAGCTAATTTATTTAAAAATAAAATTTCTAAATAAATTGGTCAAGTCATAATTACAGTATCTAACTAGAATCTTTGACTCTCTATAGAAAAATGTCTGCGTCCAATCCCATTAGGCACGTATCCTGGACACACATAGACTGACCGAACCCAATTATAAAGATTGGCTCAGAAACTACAAAATTATTTTGGATTCTGAGAAGTTAACCCATGTATTAGGACCAGGACCCTCCCACCTTACCAGCCCGTCCATCCATTGAACAGAGAGCATCTCTGAAAAAATGGATAGACGAAGATAATAAGGCCAGATATTACATGTTGGGCTCGATGTCTGATGAGCTCCAGCGCCAACATGAAGATATCGGGACTGCTCGCCAAATGTTGGCTCACCTGCATAGGAGATGTTTGGTGAACAGAGTCGCGCAGCCAAATATCAAGTCACGAAATGACTTTTTAAGGCTAAGATGCATGATGGGCAGTCAGTCCAAGATCACTGTCTGATGATCAAGGACTTGGAAGAGCTTGAGAAGCTCGGTGTGAAGTTAGACTTGGACCTGCAGAATCGATATTATTCTGCAATCCTTGACTGATGCATATGGGCAATTCATCATGAATTACCACATGCATAAACTTCAAAATTCCTTGGCCGAATTAATGAATATGCTGGTTACCGCTGAGCTCTTCTATGAAAGGTTCTAAAGGCTCAGTTCTTGCTATGGAACGGACTTCTTCCAAAAGAAAGTCTTATGAGAAAGAAAAAGAAGTCTGCGAAGAAAGTAGAAGGTGGAAGGTGGAAAGAAGAAGAAGGAAGAGTCAAAGAAGAAGGCCGATGTCAAAAAAGAAAAGTATTTCCATTGCAACAGCTGATGGCCATTGGAAGCAAAACTGCCCTACTATACCTGGCCACCCTGAAGAACAAGAAGGAGGCAGGTCCTTCTGGAGGTATGCTCGTTATTGAGTCTAACCTTAATAATTTCTTCTGCATCCAGTTGGGTGCTTGACTCTGGATTCTAGTGCTCATCTGTGCACTTCCATGCAGGATCTTGAGGATAGTAGGAGGCTGAGGGATGGAGACATGATCCTACGCATAAAAAATGGAGCAAGAGTTGCTGCAGTGGCCATGGGAAAAATCATATCCCTCTTCGATTACCATCTGGTTTAGACTTAGTTTTGAAAGACTGTTATTATGTGCCTGCAGCTAGCAGAAATTTGATTTCTATTTCTTATGCTTAGCACATGAAGGTTATGTGATTAACCTTCTTTAAGGACCATTGTAACTATTCTTTATGAAAGAAATAAAATTGCAAATAGGTTTCTTATTAATGATCTTTATCAGCTACATATTGATGTATCCTATTCTAACTATCGAGCAAAATGTGAATGCCGTAGGACTAAAGAGACCTTGGGATAGTCTAAATGATAAGTATCTATGGCACCTTAGACTAGGTCATATAGCAGAAGATAGGAATCAACAAATTGGAAGAAAAATGGGTCAAACTATTGAGTCCATTGACTTTCAAGTCATATCCGAACTTGTGAATCATGCCTTCATAGCAAAATGACCAAGTTTTTTTTTATAGGACATGGGAAACGGGTCACAGACCTTCTTGCCCTGGTACATAGATGTATGCGGCCAATTTGATATGCCGATCAGAGGCAATTATGTCTACTTCATTATCTTTACCGATGATCTATCTAGGTATGGGTATGTGTATCTTAATGAGACACAAGTCTGAAGCCTTTGAAAAATTCAAAAAATTCAGACATGAAATAAAAAAGCAAACTAAAAAATCCATTAAGATTTTTTGATTAGATCGAGGAGGTGAATATCCTTAGTCAAGAATTTTTAGACTATCTAAAGAAAAATGGCATAGTCTCTCAATGGACTCCATCCAGGAACATGTCTCAACTCAATAGAATTTTAGAATGGAGGAAATCGGAATCCTATTAGGATATGGTCCGATCCATGATGAGCTTCACAGACCTTTTTGATTTTCTTTAGGGGACATCATTGTCTAATGACCGTAATTTACTTACTGAATAGGGTTTTCCTCTAAAACTATTTCCTACCACATCCGTATGAGATATGGCATGGTAAGAAATCCAAGTCTGAGTCATCTCAGAATTTAGGGATTGTCTGGCTCATGTCAAGAAGACAACAAGCGGACAAGTTAGAGTCTTAGGTCCTTTAGAGCTCGATTTTATAGGATATCCTAAAGAGTCATTAGGATACTATTTCTATCTTTCGAGAAGATCATAATGTGATTGTGAGTCGACATGCCATCTTTCTTGTAAAAATAGTTTATTCAAGATAGCGTGCATATCGAAAGATAGATCAAGTCTTGATGAAAAAGTCTTCACAAGTAGCAACGAGCTAAGAAACCTAATTGAAACCTAAATCAGATTGAGCCAATAAGTCCAATCACAACCTCCTTCACATTGTAGATCAAATAGGATTTTTTGTCCTTCTGAAAGATATTTAGGCATTATTTCAAAAGATGTAGAGAAAATATTCCTCATGAAAAATGAGATTCATGGTGATGATCCCAAAACCTATGATGAGACGATATCAGATATCGACTTTGAGAAATAGTTAGAGCTAATGAAGTCAGAAATTGACTCAATACAATCGAACCAAGTCTAGACCTTGGTAGATCAATCTGAAGGTATTGTACCTATTGGGTGTAAATGAATCTACAAGAGAAAGATATATGCAGATAAGAATATGAAAGCATTTAAGGCTAGGTTAGTAGTGAAAGGATATAGTCAGCGTGAAGATATTGACTATCAGGATGCCTTCTCACCAGCAGCCATGCTTAAATCCATCCACACACTGCTTGCTGTTGCAGCCTATTTCGATTATGAAATATGGTAGATGGATGTGAAAACGACGTTCTTAAATAAATATCATGAGAAAGATATCTATATGGAACAGCCACTAGATTTCACATCCAGTGAGGCTGATCACAAGATCTGTAAGCTGCAAAAGTCTATTTATGGACTTAAGCAAGCATCTCAAAGATGGAATGCTCATTTTAATGATATGATCAAATCATTTAGATTCATAAAAAATGAGGAGGAGCCCTGTGTGTTCAAAAAGATCAGTGGAAGTGCTATTATCTTTCTTGTACTCTATGTGGATGACATCCTCCTTATTGAAAATAATATTTTCATATTAACTATGATCAAAATATGATTATCAAAAGAGTTCTCTATGAAAGATCTAGGAGAGGCATCCTTTATTCTAGAAATTAAGATCTATAGAGATAGATCGAATAGGATGCTAGGTCTCTCTTAGAAGATGTACATAGAGAAGGTGCTGAAGAGATTCAGCATGAAAAACTCCAAGAGAGGATTGGTACCCTTCAGATATGGTATTCATCTCTCTAAGAAGATGTGCCTTAGCACACCTGAGGAGATTGAACGCATGAGTAAGATCCCTTATGCTTCTGTAATAGAAAGCCTCATGTATGTCGTACTATGTACACGACCTGATATAGCCTATGCTATAAGTGTCACAAGTAGATATTAGTCGAATCCAGATGAAGAGCATCAGACTTCT
Source organism: Cocos nucifera (assembly GCA_006176705.1). Classification (NCBI taxonomy): domain Eukaryota; kingdom Viridiplantae; phylum Streptophyta; class Magnoliopsida; order Arecales; family Arecaceae; genus Cocos; species Cocos nucifera. The sequence goes on from QRFJ01003941.1 coordinate 19,075, forward strand.
GTGAAGTATATCCTTAAGTACTTGAGAAGGACTAAGGATATATTCTTGGTCTTTGGTAATAGAGAACTCCAGGTCCAAGGATATATAGACTCAGACTTTATGTTTGATATAGATGATTGAAAGTTGACATTTGATAGTTTGTTTGTGTGCAATGGTGGTGTTGTCAGCTGGAAGAGTTTCAAGCAGACCATGATAGTGGATTCCACCATGGAAGCAGAGTATATCACTGCATCAGAAGCTGTAAAGAAGGCATTCTGGTATAAGAAGCCCACCGCAGAGCTTGGAGTGATGCCATCGGATGCCATCCCTCTATACTACAATAATAATGGCACCATAGCTTTGGCTAAGGAGCTGAGGTCTCACCAAAAGTTCAAGCACATCGAGCGGCGATTACATCTTATCCGCAATTACCTCGAGAAGGGTTACGTTGAGGTTAAGAGAGTTGACTTGATGGACAACACGATAGATCCACTGATGAAACCTTTAGACCAGTAGAAGATCGAAGCCTACCTTGAGAAGATGGGACTTAGATTTGTAGTCAATTGGCTTTAGGTCAAGTGGAAGTTTGTTAGATATGTGCCCTAGAAGCTAGATTGGCTAACACTTATAATATACTTCTAAGAATAATTTTATAATTTTGATTATAAATTAATAAAAAAATTATTTTTTATCATAGTGTATATTTAAAAGTGTCTGTGATATATCCTTTGAGTTAATAATAATTCATATTTTTAAGAGTTGAAAATTTAAGACATGAATTTTCATAATTAACTCATAAACTACTTTCGATCGTAGGATCATCACAAGGATGGTGATTGATCTGGAATGTTGATGTACGATTGCTTCCTTAGGATAGATGAGTCTTGAGTTTATGGTGTGAAGATACCAAAGCGAGAGTACAGGTACTCGTTAGAGAATGAGGGCACTGAGCGTGACCACCTTGAGCAATCATAAGGAAGTCTACCTTCTCATCGATGATTGGCTCAATGCTATAGTTGTGTATCGGGTTCTTTGATCTGAAGTGCATCAACAGTTCATCTTGAGTGTGTTATAGTTTGACTACACCATAACTCGATCTCCTAGCCATTCGAAATCCTAAGATGTATGTTGGTTATAGCATGTTCATTGTAGGAACTGGATTGCACCAAGATGAGATCTATCAACCTCAGTAGTCGAGGAGTAGTCCTATGATGATCATGAGATCGAGCCCTTAAGTCCATGGCCATGGTAGTGTGATATAATAGAAAAGAATTTTCTATTAGGGTTTCACATCGGACTCAAATCGAATGATTCATTCATATGATGGATGTTGGGTTTTGATGAGTTTATCTTAAACCCTTATCTTATTGGGACTCATGATAGTAGAATCGATTCACATAGATAGTTGCACCGAGAGGTTCGCTTTCAATTCTGAAGAATTACCATCATATGCTGCTAGGTGTCACTGATGAATTTTGAGAGCAATTAGAATGATCCTGATGATCAATCATTCTAATTGTACGAATCAGAAAAGTTCTGATTTATCGAAAAGTTTTTCGATGATGTCAATGATAGAGATTATGATATATCTCATTATCATATAGAATTGAAACTAACTAGGTTACACATATAAGGATTTGAGTCTGGTTATGATCAATTGGACTAAGTCAGTTTAATTGATTTGGATTAGATCCGATTAGGTTCAAGAAAATCATGCTAACACATGATTGAACCTAACATTCTCCTTTTGTAGTCTTTCTGGTTCATCTCAACCAAAATTTTGACTGAAACTTGTCCAGGTAAGAATAGGATTATCTAAATTCATCAGATAATTTTAGAACAATACCTGCCATTTCTGGTCACCTGCCTTTTCTATCGCACACCAGGGTCAAAGTTTGATCCTATTATAAGAAAGAAGGGATCAGGGGTACATGAACCCTAGAGATTTTGTAGGGACGTGCACCCCCCCTTTTGGTATGGCATAGATGGGGCACATGTCCCCCTAGGTGTGCGCCCAAAGTGGATAGGTTTTGACTTGGTCAAATTTTAGATTTGACCAGTCAAAGAGTGTTGATAGAGATCAAACTCTAAGAGAGAAGGAAGAATCCATTATGCACCAAATTTTCTTTCCTTCTCCCTACCTATTTTGTATGGCATTATATGAAATATTTGGGGTGGAAAATCTGATGTGAGTTGGCATGAAAATTTGTCAAGAAATCAGAAACAAATCAAGCAATTGATTGCTTGATTGATTGGAACATTGAGATGGTGCAGGGCTCTATTTAAGAGACCCTGCATCCTAGGGTTTCATATGCTCTATTGCTCCACGCCGCAAAGCCCCTCTTGCTGCCATCTCCTCTTTATCCATGCCCCTCCTCTTCTTCTTCTCCATGCCCAAAGGTTGGGCCAAGGTCCCAAGAGAAGATCCATAGAAATTAGCACGAAGGTTTCAAGGAAAGAGACGACGTTCATGAGACGAGCACATTGTCGTCATTAGTTGATTCGAAGGCTTTACAAATGAATTTAGATCTAATTTTTGGTGATCAGATCTAGAAGGAGAGCACCTCTAGATCTAGTCTAAGTGGACTTTGATAGAGCCTAGGCACATGCATGGCTTAATTCAGAATCTCGAGCTTTCGTAGATCATCGACAAGATAATCAAATTATCCAATCAGGTACAAAGTTTATATTTGATTTAATTTTTAATTTTAGATTTAATATCAGATCATTAAAATTAGATTGAAGAACTCTTTGATCTGATTAAACTCTATAGAAAAATTTTTAAAATATTTTCTATAGATTTGGTCAAATCAGACCGATCCTGTGGTGGAAAAAGCAATTTTTTCTTCACTCACCCCCACACCTTAGGGCACACCTGCTATCTTATGGATGGAAAAATATGAAAGTTGAGCCAAATCACTCGATCCCACCTCCATCAATGGTTGTGCTCCTCCTGACCTATGACCTGTATGAAGAATTATCCTACAGTAATAGAAACTTTACTTTATGATGTCGCCTCTTGTCCTCCTGAGTCTCCCGTCTCATGTCCGATCCGCCTCCACCTGGAGCTCCACCTCGCATTGGACTCCCTCTAACTTCTGAAGCTCCACCTCATACTGGACTTCCTACCAGATAGTAATATTCTCTCATCCTCATTTTTCTCTCTAAAATAATTCTATCACCATGCATGACCTTTAGGATTCCATCACTAGCTATCCACCTATAGCCATTTGAATCCAGTCTGCTCAATGCGATAAGATTCTATCTAAAATCAAGTATGTATTGGATCTCCTCCAATCTCTTCACTGTACCATCATGTGTTCTCTAGTTGACCATCTCAATACCTCTGATCATACAGCTCGATCCATCTGATAGATAAATAGTACCCTCATTGCTCTCCAAGGAGTCAAAATGCTCTATTCTATAATAAACATGATATGTGCATGCGGAATCTAAAATTCACTACTAAAAGAAAGTAGATACCTCATCAAATATTACTAAGACATCATCCTCCGACTCACTACTGGTCATTGCTATATTAGCCCTCATTCGGTTCTTAAGTTGTGAGCAATCCCTGACATGATGCCTCAACTCATCGCATTAGTAGCATCTGATCTTGTTGGGGTCCCTCACCATGGACCTAGATCATCCTCTTCATGATCCTCTGTCGCTCTATCTACTGCCACCTGCTCTTCTAAAAATTATCAAAGTTGAGCTACCGCTATCTGAGCTCGAAGTTGGGTTCTCCCTTTTAAGAACCTCATTCTGGAGAATCATCATAGTGACCTCATCCATCTTGATGGTACTCTTTCTTATTAGAAGAGCAGTCACCAAGGACTCATACGAAGTAGAAAGCAATGCTGGCAAGATCAATGCCCTAATCTTCTCCTCAACCTTCTCACCTACACTGAGAAGATCGATGAAAATCTTCTAAAAGTGGTTGAGATGCTCCTGCATGCTCTATCCCTCGATCATCCGTAGTTGATAGAACTACCTCTAAAGGAAGAGCGTGTTGGTAAGAGACTTTGCCATGTACACTCCTTAAGCTTTGACCATAGTACCATTAAAAAGTCTCACTAAGTACATGGATCACCATCTCATCTATCATGTACATGCGGATGGTACTCACCATCTGCATCTATAGCCATTCCCATGTCCTCTCCTCTATGGTGTCTAACTTTTTCTTATTCAAGAGAGCATCAATCAATAAATGTTGGATGAGCACGTTCTTCACCCAGGCTTGCCATAAGAAGAAATTGCTTTTTCCATCGAACCGATTGATCTTCATCTTGATGGTGCTTATCTTTTTCATCTTCTTGGATCTCGATCAACACCATCATGATCTGGGCAACCATATGCACTGGTATTGACTAGCTCTGATACCAATTATTGGGATATAAACTCACTCTGATATCACTTGTTGTGGAGTCTAGCCAGGATACCATGACCACAAAACCTTCTTTATATCACTTGTGTTACACTCAATCATGTGTGGATACTATAAGAGAAAGAAAGAAGAATAAAAGATAAGAGATAGCACACAATCAAGTATATATGGATTAGACCAAGATCTACCTCCACGGGATGTGCAAACTTCACTATAAGAGATAAATAAATAAATAAATATAAGAAAAACTTATCACTCAATTTTTATATAAAAGTCTCTCAATAAGAAGCCTAAAATTTTCATAAAATTTTTTTAAAATTTCTCAAAAAGTATCTCAGCATCTCCAGAACATCATCAGCTTTTCAACATAATAAATGGTTTGTCAATCAGAGTTATATAGACTCTAAAAATCCAAAAATAGTATTTCAGTAGGAAACATAGTCCCAAATAAATTTGAGATCAATTTTGGATTGTTCGATCATGACTAGCTCCCTCCTAAGCCATCAGATCATGCACACAGCTCTAGATCAAGTTTGGGTTATTTTTTAGCCATCCGATCATGATCAAGAGCTCTCTTGGCCATCAGATCATGCAAAAACACTCCCAGATCAGCCTAGATTAAGTTCCAACTGTTCGATCATGACCAGCTCCTCTCTAAGCCATCGGATCATAATCGATCCATAAAATAGTACCATGGATCACGTGAAATGGCTTGGAAATGAGCTTTTGGTCCATGCAGGTGCCAGCGGTCCATCGTGGACTGCGCTCCATAGTGGGTGTCGTAGGTTGCATGCCTAGGCGCCCGTGCGACCTACGGTCTTGTGCGCGCTAGCATGCCTAGGCTGGCCTAGCATGCAGTTGGCCCAGTGTCACCATGTGTTGCTGGCCTGGGCTACATCACCATTAGCCAGCGCTGCCTATGGGCCTTTCTGATAGGCCCAAGGGCCGTGCTGCCTTGCCTAATCATTCTTTTGCTTGTAACTTCCTTCTTTGGACTCTGTTTGGACTGTTCTTGGACTTGTTGGACTCCGTTCATCATTCTAGATCTTGTTCTGAACTTATTGTGGATTGATTTTAAGATATTTTTCTCAACAAATCTGTCCACTTCGATTATCATCAGGGTATTGATTAGTTTTAAAAGATTATTATTATATATCTGTAGCTAGCAGAAATCTAATTTTTGTCTCTATAATAGCATAGAAAGATTACATATTTTTTTTCAATAAAGACCATTGTTTGATTTATTTGAGAAATAAATTAATTGCATGTGGTGTTTTGATTGACAATCTTTATCACCTACATGTTGATGTGAGTGTGAATATTAATAAGTAAATAGTGAATACCTTAGGGACCAAAAGGCCTAGAGATAATGTTAACCATAAATATTTATGGCATCTTAGGCTTGGCCATATTGGAGAGGACAAGATAAATAAACTGAAAAAGGATGACATCCTTGACTTGGTTAATTTTGAGTCATATCAAATTTATGAATCCTACCTTTATGAAAAAATAGATAAGTTGTCTTTTATGGGATGTTAGGAGAGGGCTATAGAGATACTTACCCTGGTATATACTGATGTATGTGGTCCATTTAATATACAAGCTAAAGATGGTTATTAGTACTTCATAATTTTTATCGATGATCATTCATGGTATAGATATGTGTTTCTTATGAGATACAAGTCTGAAGCTTTTGAAAAATTTAAAAAATTTAGATATAAAGTAAAAAATTAAATAAATTTTTTTGTTAAGATTCTTCGATCAAATCGAGGAGGAGAATATCTTAGTAAATTTTTTTTGAATTATCTCAAAAAAAATAGCATAGTCTCTCAGTGGACTCCTCCTGGTACGTCTCGACTCCATAGATATCGGAAAGGAGAAATAGGACCTTATTAGAGATGGTTTGATCCATGATGAGCTACACTGACTTAGCTTTATTTCTTTAGGGGCATGCCTTATTAACTGCAATGTATCTGTTAAATAGGATTTTCTCTAAATTCATTCCTACCACATCATATAAGATATGGTATGATAAGAAACTAAGTCTTGGTTATCTCAAAATTCAGGGATGTCCTGCTCATGTCAAAAGATAATAAGCAGACAAGTTAGAGATTAGATCTATAAAAGCCTATTTTATAGGGTATCCCAAGGAATCAATGGGGTATTACTTCTACTTCCCAAACGATAATAATGTGATTGTTAGTCGAGATGTCATATTCTTGCAAAAATAGTTTATCTAGGATAATGGTAGTGGGAGGTTAATTGAGCTTGAAAGGAATATCTCTAAAGAGCAACAAGCTATAGATCTAGTTGAACCTATTAATGCTAAGCTAATAAATAGTGTACCTCCTCTACCTCATCGATCCAGTAGGATCTTCCATCCTCCTGAAAGATACTTGGATATGCTCAAAGAAGATGTAGAGAAAATATTCCTCGTTGGAGAGTGTGGTCATAGGGATGATCATAAAACCTATGATGAGGCGATGTTTGACATTGACTCTGAGAAATGGTTAAGTGCTATGAAGTCAAAAATTGATTCAATGCACTCAAATCAACTATGGACCTTAGTGGATCCACCTGAGGGTATAGTATTCATTAGGTATAAATAGATCTATAAAAGAAAAATAGATGCATATGGTAAGATAGAGACCTACAAAGCTAGGCTTGTGGTGAAGGGTTATAGTCAACACGAAAGTATTGACTATCAGGATACCTTTTCGCTTGTAGTAATGCTTAAATTCATTCAAACATTACTTGCCATTGCAACTTTTCATGATTATGAAATCTGGCACATGGATGTAAAAATTGCATTCCTAAATGAATATCTTGAGAAAGATATTTATATAGAGCAGCCTTTAGGTTTTAGTTTCAGTGTGAAGATCACAAAGTCTACAAGCTACAAAGATTCATTTATCGATTAAAGTAAGCATCTTGAAGTTGAAACACTTATTTTAATGATGAAATCAAATCATTTGAATTCATCAAGAATGATGAGGAATCTTGTGTATACAAAAAGGTTAGTGGAAGTGCTATAATATTTCTTATATTGTATGTGGATGACATCCTCCTGATTGAGAATGATATTTCCATACTGATCTCAATCAAAAGATGGTTGTTCAAGAAATTCTTCATGAAAGACCTAATGAAAGCATCCTATATTTTGAGAATAAAGATCTATAGAAATAGATCTAAAAAAATACTTGACCTTTTATAGAAAATGTACAGAAAGAAAGTGTTGAAGAGGTTCAGCATGAAAAACTTCAAGAGAGGACTTCTATCCCTTAGACATGGCATTCATCTCTCTAAGAAAATGTGCCCTAGCATATATGAAGAGATTGAGCATATGAGCCAGATTTCTTATGCTTCGGCTATAGGGAGTCTCATGTATGCCATATTATATACATGATCTAATATAGCCCTTGCTATGAGTGTCATGAGTAGGTATCAGTCGAATCCAGGTGAAGAATACTAGATTGCTATGAAGAACATTCTTAAGTACTTAAGAATAACTAAGGATCTCTTCTTAGTTTTTGGAGGAGGATCCGAGTTGTAGGTTGAAGGATACATGGATTCAGACTTTATGTCTACTCCTAATGATAGAAGGCCTATATCAGGATGTGTGTTTCTATGCAATGATAGTTCAACTAGCTAGAAGAGTTCCAAGCAACCAATCATTGTGGATTCAACAATGGAGGTAGAGTATATCGCTATGTCGGAAGTTGCAAAGAAAATCTTCTGATACAAAAAATTTATTGTGGAGCTTGGGGTGATGCCATCGAATACCATTGCCTTATACTGCGACAACAATGATGCCATAGCTCTTGCTAAGGAGCCTAGGTCTCATCAAAAGTCCAAGCATATCAAGCAGTAGTTTCATATTATATGCGACTATCTTGAAATGAAGTACATTGAGGTATGAAGAGTAGACTCTGCGGACAACATGACAGACCTATTGATAAAGTAGTTGAGCTAGCAGACACTATAAGAAAAAGGGTCTTTGTCGATGCAAAATTTACCTACATAAAATTTTGCATAGGTAAAGCTCACAATTAGCTACGTAAACCTTTAAATGTCGGTAAAAATTAAACAATTAGTGATGCTAAAGCATAAACATCGGAAAATATAATTATCGATGTCATATTTGCATCATCATTTAACATAAAGTATCGATAATGGTTGCTCTTATTTTTTTAATTTTTCACTAACATTTGTCGACACTAATTTAGCATAGGTAAAAACCATAATTTTCTACACTTACATCTTACGTAGGCAAATAGGCTTATTTCCTACATTAAATTTATGTCGATAAATATTTTTTATTTTTATAATTTTTTTTATTTTTATAAACTATTTTTTGATGTTTACTAAGCATAGGTAATTATGGCAATTACCTATAATTAATCTTTTTGTAGGTAATTAGGATTATTTTCCATGCTAAATTAACATCCATAAATATTTTATTTTTTATTTATTTATTTTTTAAAATCATTTATTGATGTTATGGTAGCATAGATAATCAACCTAATTACCTATGTAGGTAATTATATTTATTACCTATTATTAACATGTGTCGATAATTATTTTCTTTTTTTAAATAATTTTTAATTTTATAAATTTTTTTCAAAAATAATTTATCGATATAATTTTAAAATTTAAAATTTATCTTCACCATTCATTATCTTAATAATTATTATTATAATATCATTACAAAAGTCTACCTCGATCAAGTAGCCTTAGTTATGTCAACCATAAAATTTGATTTTGACGGTCACAAATGACCGCATGATGATCTGATAAATAGAGATTACTGATAAATCTAAAACTTACAATGATGATCTTAGTAATATTTATAGCATACTATTAAAATTTTATCTCAATCGGACATCATTATCATGGTCAATTAAGCACGGGATAATTTTAGCCGTTAAATGAAAAACTAGTGATAAAAAGGCCAAATGGCATCCGATTATGAGGCAATTTTGTAGATAAATGATCTTTGCTACTACTTTGATCATTTATATGATGATGATCATAAAATTCAAACTACACATACATGAACGATCCAAAACTATATGTCTCTTGATATTAATTCTAAAGGTCCTTAAGTAATTATACTTGTACTTTTATAAGATCTTCTTAACATGGATGGTTCATATACATATGGTTTAAATTTTATGATCACCACTATATAAATGATGAAAATAGTAGCAAAGATTATTTATCTAAAAAATCATCTTAATCAGACGTCGTTTGGTCTTTTGATCGCTCATTTTTATTTAATGAATAAAATCATTCCGTACTAAATTGATCATGATAATGATGTCCGATGGAGATAAAATTTTGATAGTATACTAAAAATATTATTGAGATCATCACTATAATTTTTTGGATTTATTGGTGGCCTCTATCAATCAAATCATCATACGATCATTCCTGACTATCGAAATTGAATTTTATTGATCGACATAGCTAGGGTTTCGAAATTAAGGCAAACTTTTTTGATGATACTCTAATGATAATTATTTAGATAATGAATGATGAAGATGAGTTTTAAATTAAAAAATTATATACATAAATTATTTATAAAAATATAAATATTAATTTAAAAAATTTATTCTCGATGTTTATATTGCATCGAAAAATGTTCAAATTACCTACCAGAACCCTTAAAGTAGGTAATTAAGATTATTGCCGATGTAAAACAATCATCGAAAAATGTTTGATACTTTTAACGATGTAAGATAATCATCGGTATCTAGAATAATTACCTACATAAAAACTAACATAGGGAATTTAATTTATTTTCAACGTATAATTTGCATCAAAAAATATTTTTTAATTTTTAATTTTTTAATTTTAATTATATATTTTAAGAAAGTTATTTTAATTTTAAATAAATATTTTTTGATATTTTTTCATTGATAATAACCTAAATTTGTCGATGCAAATTATTAGTCGATAAAAAATATATTTTGTGATGAATATTATGCATTGGAAATAAACTAATTTCCTACGTTAATTTTTCTCGTAGGTAAATACTACATTTGCCGACATTAATTTAACATCGCTAAAACTTATATTTTTTGTTATATATTTTATTTTTTATTAAATAGTTGTTGATATTTATTAGACATTGGTAATAATTATTGTCGACATAAGTTTGCATCGAGAAATATCTTTAAATATTTTAATTTTTTTGTTAAACATTTTTGATGATTATTAAATATTGTTAATAACTTGATTACCTACGTTTCTTTTTAACATAGCTAATTAGAGAAATTATCGACGTAAGTTTGCATCGATAAATTTCTTTAGAAATTTGCAATCCCATCCTTCCGCGCATTTCCCCCACCCAAACCCTCTCTATCAGCTACCAGGCCTATTCTTTTCCTTCTCTCTTTTGATCTCTCTCCACATCAGTGGTCCGTACTTCCACCTCCACCCTGCCATCGCCGCTATGCCATCATAGCTATTGTCGCCACCATGCCACGCTGCTACCGTCGTGTCATGCTGCTAGCGTCACCACCGTGCTGCCATCCTGAAAAAGGTAAAATCCTTTTTTTTTTCTTTTGCATCCTCGAGGAAGGGAGGGGGTGGGGTTGGTTGCCTGGGCAGGGAAGAAAGAGAGGAGGAGGGGTGGGCTAGGGTAGAGGGGAGCCACGGGCTGGGGGTGGGGTCGGGGCCGAGGTGTGGGGGTGGCGATGGCGATGGGTACCCCAGGGATGGCACGGGGATGGAGGAGAGGGAGGCACGAATGAAAGAAGAGGAGGGTGCGGTTGGCGGTGGTGACCGATAGTAGGGACTCGATCGGGGTGTGGGGTGGGGATGGCAAGGGGTACCCGAGGGATGGCATGGGGGTAGAGGGGAGGGAGGTGTGGATGGAGGGGGAGGGGGGTGCAAAGGGCAGTGGTGATGGTAGGAGGGGGGTGCAGGGGGCGGTGGTGACGATGGGAGGGCGCAAGTGCCGAGGGAAGGGAAGGAAGCGATTTTCTTTTTCTTTTCTTTTGTAATTTATTTATTTATTTATTTTTAATGCTTAAAAATAAGAAAAATAAAAAGTAAATAAAATAAAATAATATAAAATATAAAATATTTAATTATATTTTTAAAATTAAAATAAAATATTACTTTTTTAAAAAAATAAATTTTAAAATAATTATAAAAAAGGAAGGAAAAAATTATAGTAATTTATATAATTTATAATTATATATTTTATGTATGTTATATGTAATTATATAGATATTTTATATAGGATTATTTATTATTTTATAGGATTATATATTTTATAATTATTTTATGTGTTTTATTTTATATATTATATATTTTAAAAAAGGGAGTGAAAATAAGTAACTTTAAAAATAAAGAGGAAAATAATGAAAAGTCATCACATAAAATATAGTGCAAGTACCAAAACAACCATTTAAAATTTATTTTATAATTCAAGTAATTGCATGAATAGCTGGTAAGTAGCTATAATGGGATGAAAAAAATATAGAACATGAAATTTGCTATAAATTTATTAAAATATAGCTTTAAATTTTATATATAATCTATAATTAATAAAAATAATTTATGATTCAACTAAAATGAGTCTCTAATTTGCATTAAACCTCTTGTTGTTAATTTTGTGAAGTATGTCTCTCTGATACTCTTTTCTATGGTAGATCTAGCTTGTTGAGACTATTATCTTCATGGTTACTTACTTTTAGTTATTAATTATATAAATAATTTTTTTTATAAAATTTATTACATAGAATATAAAAAATATCTATATTTTAGAGAAAACTCTACTAAAATATAGAGTTATCCTTTTTTTGATAAATTAGGATACCATTTCTGAATGTATATTCAGAAATGGATGCTAAATTGCATTGAGCCATAGATTCTCGTTCAAGAGTCGATCCCAATTGGGATCGATAGATTCTCGTTCAAGAGTCGATCCTGATTGGGATCGACTCTTGGATGCCTCAATTTTGAGCATTTTAGAAAAATTTTAATCTTGTTATTGTTATTAATCGATATTTTATTTCGTTATATGGTATTCAGTAGTTATCTCTCATTTATTCTCTAGATATATATTGGATAAGATGCATAGGCACCGTATTCACATCGTATACTTAGAGAACCATAAGGAGATGCTGTCAAAATTTTTATAATAATAAAATAAAATATCAACTAATAACAATAATAAGATTATTGCTCTTCTGAAAGGGATAGGGCCATACTTGTTAGAAATGGATAAGATTATGCATTATTAAAATCTTACTAATAACACATACTTTAATGATGAATATTTTTCATGGATAGATGAAAAATATCGATAAGAGTTGGATGAATGTTCGCTCTATCATCTTACCTGAATACCAATAAGATGTTAGAGATTTTATAAGATTTGCACGAGAAAGAGTCGATGATCCCAATAGAATCAAATGTCCTTATCGGAGGTGTCACAACAGTTACTTTTAGTCTATAGAAACAATATTGGAGCACTTGTTGAATTGGGGTATGGATAGAAAGAATACTATTTGGAATTTGCATGAAAAAAGTAGATCTACTAATATAAGAGACCAACATATGGGTCAATAGCCTGAACCAATTGGCATCAATGAGATGTTAGATGATTTATATGAAGGGGCATATTTTGATAACTCTTCTGAGAGTACTGATAATGCAAATGATAGACATTTTAAAAAACTCATGAGAGATGCCAAGGAGCCATTGTATCCAAATTGTAAGAAGTTCTTGATGCTTGAGTGCTTGATAAAACTTCTCCATGGTAAAACCATGTTTGGTTGGAGTCAAAAGTCATTTGACTTTATATTGAAATTAATCTAGGAGGCATTATCGGATGGTGAAAAACTTTCAAAATTATATTTAAAGGAAAAAAAGTATATGCATGAGCTTGGACTGGGTTATACACCAATATATACATGCAAGAATGATTGTACATTATTTTATAAAGAGCATCAACACTTGGATTGTTGCCTAAAATTTAGTGAGTCAAGGTATGCTGAAGATTCCGAAAGAGGTAAGAAGTGGTCTCATAAGATTTTGAGATACTTTTCATTAACACCGACTTTATCAATCATCGAAGACCATTGAGACGATGAGATGGCATCATGAGATGAGAATTCCTAAGGATAACATCATTAGTCATCTAGCAGACTCTATAGTTTTGAGAAAATTTGATAAACAATATCCTCAATTTGCTAGTGACCCATGCAACATTCATCTTGGCCTAGCATCTGATGGTTTTAATCCATTCGAAAGTATGAGCAATGCTTACAGTATGTGATCGATTATGCTAATACCATATAATGTTGCACCATGAAAATATATGAAAGATCCATTTATATTTTTATCATTGCTTATTTCTGGATCTAGAGCTCTTGATAATGAGATAGATGTTTATCTATGACCCTTAATCGATGAATTGAGAGAACTTTGAGAGATTGGTGTTGTAATATATGATTCAGTTAGTAAAAAAAATTTTTGATTGCATGCGATGATAATGTGGATAATTAATAATTTTTTAGCATATGGCAACCTATCTAGATGGAGCACAAAAGGATATTTAGCATGTCCAATTTGCAACGGTGATAGCTGCTCCGTTAGACTGAAGCATGGAAGAAAAATTGCCTATATGGGTCATCGCAGGTTTTTACCATCTAATCATTCTTGGAGAACCTATCAAAATCGATGCATCAATGGAAAGTCAAAAATGCATGGGCCACCTTGTATAATAAGCGGAGATGACATATTGGCACAACTAGAGGCCACTGGTAGTGTTAAATTTAGCAAAATTTTTGGGGGTTGCAAGCGAAAGCGTAATGAATTAGAGTTGAACTGGATGAAGTGGAGCATATTTTTTGAATTACCTTATTGGCAACATCTCCTACATCATCATAATTTGGATATCATGCACATTAAGAAAAATATTTATGATAATATTATCGAGACATTTCTTAACATCAAGAAAAAAATAAAAGATAATCCAAATTCTCGACTAGACCCAAAAAGAATGGGAATATGACATGAGTTGCACTTGGTGCCCCATGATGGTATAAAATTTTTAATGCCAACTGTAAGTTATAAATTGCATAGCGATGAGGAAAAAAATTTCTGTAAGTGGTTAAAAATCATAAAGTTTTTTGATAGTTTTGCCTCCAATATTTCAAACCATGTGAACTTGAAAGATGGCAGTATCTCAGGTATAAAAAGTCATGACTCTCATGTTATGTTGCAGCGTCTTATATCTATTGTTATGCATGGTTTCTTCACCATAGAGGTACAGAATGCACTTATTGAATTGGGTATTTTCTTTTAAGAATTATGTTGTCAAAAACTCCAAGTTGATATACTTAAAAAGCTTCAATCAGATATTATCCTATTGCTGTGTAAGCCAAAAAAAAATTTTCCACCATCATTTTTTGATATTATGGTACACTTGGTGGTTCACCTTCCAAGGAAGACTTTGCTTGTCAAGCTAGTTCAATATCGATGGATGTATCCTATTGAATGAAATAATATTACAAAAAAGTTGATTTCTTTACTTAATTTACAATCATAACAAAAAATAATTACATTTTTTTTTTATCATTTTGTATGTGCAGATTCTTGTATAAGTTAAAATAATATATGTGAAATAAGGCATGTCTTCATTTTACTCCCATCCTTCACACTTCGAACTTAAAAGTAGGGAGACTCTAGAGGAGAAGAAGAGGGTTCTCTATTGAGAACTCTTTTAAGAATAAGAAAACCTCAAAAATAGAGGGCCCTCCTTCTAGCGCCAATCCTATTGGTGCGAAATTTGATCATCGTCGGAGAAGCGCTAAAGTCGGAGAAGACGAGGTCGCCGTTGATGACCTGCAAAATAAGTCTCATCTAGAGCCTGGGGAAGTGGCTCCGACAAGACCCTCCGATGATCAAGTCAACTCTTTCAGTCAACAAAAATAGAGTACTTAGTAGACAAAGTTACAGAGTATTAAGAAGGAGAAGAGAGCTTGAAGAAAATATATCTGAAGGATCTCTTTTATAGCCCAAAGCCTGCAACAAATTGATAGTGATAGCCGCAACCGCTTGGTAGTGGGCCATTCGGAGCTACATGAGATTTGTTATGGAGAGTGGCATCCGTTGTCATTACATGCTGGTACGTTGGAGGCCCAACAACTAGAGCTTGAATGGGGTAGTCGCAGGCGACAAAGGGCTCTTGGATGCTATTGTTCTGGAGGAGTTCGGAGGCTCTCAGGATTGATTGTGCATTGGCCTTTGTTCGCTATGTTGAGGGTGTACGCCGTGGTCCCTTCTCTACCAGTGTTTCTGCTGTTCCTTTGAAGTTCGGCTATTTTTAGGATTGCGCATTGGTGAATAATGATAAAGCACTGAAGTTCGTCTGGGGGTAGTTTGGAAGAAGTTCGACTGCTCAAGTTCGTCTAGGAAAGGAATCCGCAATGCCCTGTTGAACCCAAAATTGATCTTTCCAATCAAATGGATTATCTAATTACAGTGTTGGAGGTTGGTCATCTCAGAATGATTCAGAGTTTGAATACTCCCGTGGGTTGAGGTTTAGTTTTTATAGCGGCAACTGAATGGAACTGATTAAGAATCAAAGTTTTAGCCAAACTTTGGTAGGCGTGGATTTATCTCCAACATGGGTATTGTAGGTTTTTACCATCTAATCATTCTTGGAGAACCTATCAAAATCGTTGCTTCAATGGAAAGTCAGAGATGCATGGGCCACCTTGTATAATTAGCAGAGATGACATATTGGCACAACTAGAGGCCATTAGTAGTGTCAAATTTGGCAAAATGTCTAAGCTCACAAGTGAAAGCGTAATAAATCAGAGTTGAACTAAACAAAGTGGAGCATATTTTTTGAATTACCTTATTGGCAACATCTCCTACATTGTCATAATTTGGATGTCATGCACATTGAAAAAAATATTTATGATAATATTATCGAGACACTTCTTAACATAAAAAAAAAATAAAAGATAATCCAAATTCTTGACTAGACCTGGAAAGAATAGGAATACGGCATGAGTTGCACTTGGTGCCCCATGATGGTGGAAAACTTTTAATGTCAACTACAAATTATAAATTGCATAGCGATGAGAAAAAAATTTCTGTAAGTGGTTAAACATTAGAAAGTTTTCTGATGGTTTTGCCTCCAATATTTCAAGCCATATGAACTTGAAAGATGGCAGTATCTCAGGTATGAAAAGTCATAACTCTCATGTTATGTTGCAGCATCTTATACCTATTGTGATGCATAATTTCTTCACCATAGAGGTACAGAATGCACTTATCGAATTGGATATTTTCTTTCGAGAATTATGTTGTCAGAAACTCCAAATTGATATACTTGAGAAGCTTCAATTAGATATTATCCTATTGCTATGTAAGCCAGAAAAAAAATTTCCACCATCATTTTTCAATATTATGGTACACTTGGTGGTTCACCTTCCAAGAAAGACTTTGCTTATCAGGCCAGTTCAATACTGATGGATGTATCCTATTAAATGGAATAATATTACAACAAAGCTAATTTCTTTACTTAATTTACAATCATAACAAAAAATAATTATATACTTTTTATCATTTTGTATGTGCAGATTCTTGTATAAGTTGAAATAATATATGTGAAATAAGGCACATCTAGAAGGATCAATTGCAGAAGCATATATTTTCATAGAGTGTCTTACATTCTTTTCGATGTACCTCGATGATGTGGAAACATGATTCAATCATGAAGAACGCAATGCAGATAGGGAGTGGACCGATATTGAATCTACATTATCTATTTTCAAGATTAATGTTCGTCCTATTAGTGAAAGAAAGTACAAACATATAGACATAGAAGAACATGAGCTAGTGCATTTCTCTGTACTAAATAATTATGAAGAAATCTATCATTTTATGGAGTAAGTATCTTTACATAATCAATATTATATATTTTTCATTAGGTAAAATAAATAATAAATATTTATTTATTATAGAGAGCATAAAGATGTATTATTGCAATAAAATAATAGAGATATTGAGGGACAACATCGAAGGGAGTTCATAGTTTGGTTCAGAAAACGTGCAAGCATAATAACAATTTTATTCAAACTTTTATTACATGTAATGTATATAGAGTTTGATTTATTTTAACTTATCTATATGTTGTTGTAGATGATGTTAATGTATCATAATAAAGAAGATAGTGCAACCGAGGAATTATATGATTTGGCATGCCACCTTGATCCTAGGATTTCATGTTATAGCTCATGTATTATTGGTGGTATGCGATTTCATACAAGAAAGCTTGATATGCAGCGGCGGACTCAAAATAGTGAAATTTTGACATTAAAAATTGATAGAGATAATGAGATTGAATATTGTGGTATCCTTTCTGACATTATATAGTTAAGATATGGGTCAAAATAATTTGTTTATCTGTTTAAATGTCAATGGTGGGATTTCAGCAATAATAGGATGGGTATTCATAAAAATGCATACTTCACAAGCATCAACTTTATGAAAATATGGTACCAATTGGATTCTTTTATACTCGCTAGTTAGGCAAAGCAGGTATTATACCTAAAAGATATGAGATATAAGGATGAATGGTATATTGTACAAAGGATTGTACCAAGGGATGTTTATGACATAGATATTCATTCCGAGATAGAAACAGATGAGGATTTTTTTCAGGAGGAATAGAATACAACTAACTTGGGACAGTACAGTGCCGACATTGGAAGCACATCTTCTCTGATTAGGAATAATGTACAATCCAATAATATTGATGTTAGTAAATTAAATCTAAATGTGTTGGAGGATTATGATGATGAAGATGTCGATAATCCTCTTGATGAAGATACAGACATTGATTGATAATATATAATTTTTTAAGAAACTCATATATCTTAAATTTTATATATCATTTAGTATTGATATAATTTTTATCAATATTATATTATCTCTAATATATTGTTTGATACTAACATGGCACCAGGAGGATGGCCCTGGAGGCTTACATGAGGAGATGTCGGTGCATCGGCTTCTCAACAGTGATCTCCTGATGACTAGGCAATCACATTAGCCAATCCAGATTGATTTTACATATTATAATTTTTTATATTTAATTTATTTTAATTTTTATCATTTATAAATAACTAATTTTAAGCTATGCCACTAGGAGGATGATCTAATGGGGGGACTGACATGAAGATGTCGGTACCTATTTATCTCAGCAGCACACTACTGGTGAGGCAGGCATATCATCTCCTACCATAGGTTATTTTTATATATTATATTTTTTGTATTATATTTGCTTTAAGTTTTTATCATGTATAAATAACTGATTTTAAATTTTATATTTTGCTACAGCTACTAATACTGTTATTAGGTGGACACGTGGAGCCGCTAGAAATGAGAAGCTGGAGGAGTGGAGGAGGGCACATCCTGGGGAGAGGATGAGGGTTGTCATCCCACCAGGATATGTTATACTAGTAGAGCACCACATTAAGGATCCATATGTTTGCGAGATAAGTATTATTATCCGTTCGTACAATCCCCTGATGCTGACTAATTGGTGCAGAATTATGAGGCCATAGTAGCAGATCCTCCTCGACCATTTATAGGTAACTAAATATAATTTTTAATAATTATTTAACTTTTTTTTGATAAATCTCATATATTGTACATTATTTTTGCAGCATGATTTTGATATTCAAGTGATTGATACCCCCATGTGCATGAGGCTATCCTTCGGTATATGGGGCAATTGCTTAGAGGATTCAGATATGAGCTCCACACCCATTGAAAGGAGGTCTTCCAGTTACGTGGGGCGGTGGCGGCACATGAGACACCACATAGGAGTGTATCACACCTTGACTAGGATCTTCTTTGCATCAGATACGAGGATCCTGCATATCGAGTATAACTATTATGTATTAAAAAAATATTGATTATTGAATTGATATGGTATTGTAATATGTTCACTAATATTTTCATTGCATTTGTTTATTAGGCCTACTGTGACAAGGCCTCATAGAGCAAGTCGAGGCTCATGGTGATGCATTGCAGTGGATCAAAGTCATTTGCACAATATCAGTATGAGCTGGTAAGTACAAATGCATACATCTTTAATGATTTGTTAGAATATGCCTATGTTAGTATACTTACATTTATAAATTTTAGAGGAACATTGAGATAGGATAGTTGTTCGGATGGATTGATGTCTACTAGAGGACCCATCAAAGGACGATGGGCGAGTGGCTTCCCAGGAGTAAGGAGAGACATGTGAGTATTAATTGATTAAGTTCTATTTCAATTTCATTATAAAATTTAGATTTTTAATTATATTTATTTATTTTTTAATTAAGATCGCATGATGGAGATATGATCCTAGCCCCCAGTTAAGGACTCTAGCCCATCCATAGATGATGATATCTATGATGAGGTGCTCGGTAGGAGACCTAGCTATGTTACGGGGTTGGGATATGGAGTTGTGGCCCCTAGCTCCTCTCGAGTAGTATATGTTTCTTATGATGCTCGTGTGCATGAGGTGGAGAGAAGACATGATGAGATCAAGAGGAGACATCAAAAGGAGATAGCGGACCTATGGTGGGTCAATGCCGAGCTTTCATCCTAGCTTTAGGCAATTGGGGCAAAGCTCGATGAGTTATGTCATCGTATGCCTCCCCCACCGACTTTCGATGTTCCTGTTGATACTTATGATCAGGACTCCATCGATAATGTTGATGCTGCCTCTCCCACTGATATTATTTTATATTATTTTTAATTAATATATTTTTAGCATTTATATTAGATAATTAGTTTGCTAACTTAATTTTTTAATTTAATGTAGGTTTATGATAAGTCACCATCGATATGGAGTTTTATTTTATTTTGATGTACTTCTTTTTTAAAGGACATGTAGTATGTACGATATTTTGTATATGTACATGACTTTTTTATATAGATATTATATGGATGTTTTAAAGTGAATGAATTTGATTTTAGCATGTGTTTATTTGTTATGTGGATGTTATATATTATGTTATTTATTATGTGGATGTTATATAGATGTCTATAGGTTTTAAAAAATTAGCATAAATAAAATTATCTATTTTTTTTGTAAAAATAATTAGCGATGCAAAAAAGCATAGGTAAAGAGTTATAGTGATGTAACAAAGCATCGATAAATCTAAATAACCATCGTCAAATAGCATGCCATCGTGCTACTTTTAGCCATGCTTTATAATTATTGATGCAAATTAACATCATAAAATATTTACCGATGCAAATAAACATAGCCAAATCCAATGGTTAAGTCATCAAAAAGCATGCCAACATACCACCTTTAGCCACGCTTAATAATTACCGATGTAACTTTACATTGCTAATTATTTGCCGATGTAAAATAAGCATGGATAAATTATTTTTTATCAATGGAAATCTTTCAACGCTAATACTTTACAATTTCTATATCATGTTGCAAAAACTATTATTTTTGAAGGTTATTTAGTGTAGGTAAATATTTATTTGCCGACGTAAGTTTCTAAAAGTATTTTTTTGACGTTTATTTTGTGTGGGTAAAAGTCGATATTGCCGATAATTACTTTACATTAGTAAATATCCATTTTCTGATGCCTTTTTAGCGTAGTTAAAATCAAATGCTGATGTTTACTGTAACATCGGTAAAACTATTTTTGTGGATGAAATTGAAGAAATGTTGGTAAATGGAATCAATGATGGTACTTTTGTCGATGTATTTTTTTTAACAAATTTTATGTCAATAGATATAATTACCGATATTTTTTAGGATTTAACTATGCTTTTCTTATGTAGCTAATTATCCTTTTTCTTGGAGTGAGAAGACTAAAGGCCCACCTTTAGAAGATGGATCTTAGGTATATGGCCAATTGACTTTAGATCAAGTCGGAGATTGTTATGTGTATGACCTAAAAAGCTAATTATTGGTTAACATAATATAATAATTTTAGGACATAAATTTATAATTAATTTAATCAAATTAATAAAATGGGTAGATTTTTATACATTCTTGTTATTGTGTCCTTGAATCATTCAGGAAATTAATGCTTAAGATATATATTCTTAAGAGTTGAGAATTTGAGACAAGTATAATTTATTTTCAATTTTTTTTCAATCATAAATCATCATGGGGATGGTGATTGATCTGGTTAGATTGGTATATAATTTACTTTTAGATGAGTCTCAAGTCTACAGCATAGAGATATTGGAGTGATGCTACAAGTGGTTGTTAGAAAGCAATGGTACCGAGCATGACCATACAAGAAGTCATATGGATGTCTACTCACTCATTAGTGACTATCTCAATGCTGTAGTTATGTAAGTAGTTATTTGACCTAAGGTGCCTCGACTGCTTATAATAGAGTTGCTGTAGTTTGATTGCACATAAATATGGTCTTTTAGCTATTTGAATTCTTATAGTATATATTGGCTACAATAGGTTTACTATAGGAGTAGGAAAAGTACCAAGATGGAATCTATCAATCTTGGTAGAATAGAAGTAGTCCTATGCATTCTAAGAAGTTAAGTTCACAAGTCTGTGGCCACAGCAAGGTGATGGATGGAAAGATGTTTGCATCAGATTTATATTTTGGACTCGAGCTGATTAGATTAGCATATGATGAATGCTAGGATTTGACAGTTGTCCATGATCTTCATTCTATTGGAACTCATAATAAAAGAACCAAATCACATGATAACTACGCCTAAAAGTTCTATACATTCTGTTCTGCTAGATTACCACTATATACTATTAAATATCACTGGTGGATTATGAGAACTCACTTGGATCGTTTTAAATCAGTGATCCAAGTTCTACATGAGTTGAAATTGTTCTAGCCTATCAAAAAGAGTTTCTGATGTTACTTTGATAGAAATCATTGTAAGTCTCACTACTAGATAAAATAGAATCTATGAAGTCACACATAAAAGAGGTTGACCAAGTCAATTAATTGGATCAAGATTCATTTATCAATTGGATTGATAATTAGGATTGATCGATAAAAGTTGCTAGTAGAAGTTTTGCTAAGTGTTAGCAAATTTAAACTAATTGCAAGTATTACAATTGAATTTGATATGATCAAGTTTGGGTTTAGAATCTAATTAAATTAAATTAGATTTAATTTAATTAGTTTTGATCTAATTTGAGTTGAATGGGTTCTCCTAATCCAAGTAGGACTTGGATTAGAAATCTAGTTTGACTAGATTTTGAGTTCGACTCAAATTGGACTCAATTTAGCTTTGAATTGGATTCAAGTTGAACCTAAATTAAACCAGGATCTCACCTAATTAGATTAGAATAAGAGAGTCCCAATTTGACAAGGATTCTCCCTCCTCATTGGTGCATAAAAAGAGAGGGTTGGCGCCCTCTCCCTACACACGCAAGAAGAGAAGGGGCGCCAACTATTGGCGCCCCATTCTCGTTGGACTCTATCTCCTCTCTTATCAAATTAAATCAATTCTAATTGATTTAGGGTTAGATTAGGATTCTTAAAAGGCCTAAAAATCTGGTTTGTGGCCTGGAAAAAGAAGAGGAGTCGGATTCCTTTTTGATTTAGGGTGAAACACCTCTTGGTCACCCACCCTTGTCTATAAATAATGGTGCCCCACCTCTAGGACATAAGAATCAATTCTCCACCATATCTCACACCAAAAAGAGAGAGGAAATTAGAGAGAAAAAGGAGAGAAAAAAAGAAAGAAGAGAAAGGGTTCTCTTTTAGCTTCTTCTTCAAGGTCCTACATGAAGGTATTTGTACTATCTTCTTCTATGATGAGATCTAATCAAACAGAGTAGATCTGAAAAAGACTAGCACCTCGATGATCTAGAAGGCTTCGGATTTGCATCAGCCCTATGTGGATATTGGTAAAGGCCAAGCGCATGCATGGCTTCAAACAAAACCAACAATCAATCCAGATCCAGCTTGCAAGTGGATAGTGATCTTAGATAAGTTTTTAATCCTTCTTAATTTTAATTTTTTAGATCTATAAATCTAAATTAATCATGTATATTAGATCCCTTTTAGGTGATGCTAGATAAGATCTAGGGCATGTAATAGGTTAAAAATTTAATCTATGCTTTCTGCTGCATTTTTTAAGAAATGAAAAAAAAATCTATATGCTGAAATCACCTAACTCTAATAGGAAGAATTGTGTGAAAGATTGTGGTGAGAAGAAAGAGACAAGAGAGATTATTTTCCAATGGATTTCTAGTTTTTTGAGTTTGGGTAGGAGTCAAACTCCCACCCACATGGTGCTCTATTTAAAGAAAATTTTGGAGTCTTCTTTGTATGTGGAAGACTGTGGAAAACTATATGGAAGATGGTAAAAAAATTATATGGAAGATTGTAGTGGGAAACAAGAGATAGAAGAGATTATTTATATATGTGGAGGCTCTTTCATGAGACATCTTTATGAGATTTTGGTCTTTATTCTTCTTTGAATAAATTTATTTTTTTTTAATTTTTTCTTTCATAATTATTTTTTTTACAAAACTCTGCAAACATTTTTTTGTTTAGTGTTTATTTAGGATCTTTATTTCTCATGATTCTCTGCAAATATTTTTTTTTGTTTGATGTTTATTTGGAATCTTAGATCGAATATGATCAATCTGCTCAGTATATCATGCCATTCTATATTTTATGAGAGCAAAGGTTTTGATATTTGTGGCTCTATACGATATTAAAGCTATAGGTTTGGAGAGTGGTTGAGTGGTTTGTGGCTTGGATTAGATTTATTTAGAGCATATTTTTTTTTTAGAGTAAAAACTTGATTGTTGGTGGTTCCTATGTTCGTAACTTTGATGTGGTTGAAGAGCTTCTAGTAATTTATTTTATGATGGTATAAGCATGTGGACTCTTATTTAATAATTGAAGAGGTAAATCATCATAGCCAATGCTTTTATTGTTTCTATTAATTAGTTTAGACATTATGAGATATCTGACCTTATCAATATTAATAAGGCTACTTTTACTACTTCTACTTCTCTTCCTAAGTTAAACAACATTTGTTATCTATATAGGAAGGCCATTGTCAAGTCTTATTTGATTGACCAAAATTTATGGGATATTTTGGATGAGTTAGAGATGATGCCAACTAATAAGATTATGAGAAAAAAGTAGAATCTGAAATCCAAAAAGATAATGTGGATTCTTCAAAATTTAGTTGATAAAGAAATTTATCTTCATACATAAGATATAAAAGATCGAAGAAAGCATGTGATATTCTTATGGCTGTCCACTCAAATCCTAGCAAGGTGATGCATCCTAAATAAAATTACCTCAATAGTGAATTTTAGTTCTAGGCTTCTCCAAAAATCTTAAAGAGAAATAAAATTGATTTAGAGATGAAAATTTAAAACAAGAGGACCTTGATCAATTAGAGGCTGGATCAATTTTTGAAGACTTAGAGCATCACAAGGTTGATCAACTTGAGGATTAATCAAGTCCAAAAGAAAATTTGGAGCAAGAAAAACTTGATCAAATGGCTACCATATCAAGTTCAAAAGAAATCATGATTGAAAAATTCACTAATTTTGAAATTGCTCAGAAAGAGTCAAAGGATATAACAGTTGATCCAATTATGGAGATCTATATAGAGAAATCAAATTATATAGAAGACTCCTATGTTAAAGATCAAAGATCTAAATATTTCATATAGAGATTTAGTCGGTCATGAGGATAAAACGCTAGCTAATTTTGAAGTAGTTTCAAAGATGAGCAGCAAAGGGATATGTTTAGTGGAGATGATTTTTGTTATGCTTTGGTACTGGTTGATTTTGAAGCTACTCTAAAGTTCAAGCTATTAGAAGATTCTATGCATGAAGATTTGATTCCATATATAGAAGTCAACTATGTGCAGATACTTGACACTCTCTGTTGCCCAAAGGTAGCAACCCAAGAGGGGGAGGGGTGAATTGGGTTCTTTTAAAATTTTACCCAATTTGCTTTTTAAACAAATATGTGCTTTAATTTAAGTAAAATATAGTGTTTGTGAGGTTAAGGGTTTAAGCTATAGTGGAAGTAAGATAGTGCATGCAAAGAAAGAATCTTAAACAATGTAAATCAGAAATAATAGCAAAGTAAAGAAAGCAAGGAAAGTAGGAAGTAAAGCCACAAGACAAACATACAAAGTTTATAGTAGTTCAGTGCAACTTGTAGCTACATTCACTCTCCAAGCTTTTCTTAAAATTTTTACTATCATTCTCCCTTGATTATAGTGTGTTTGTTTTTTCAGACTCATGAATAAACCTAGTTGGTTTTTCTAGAAGCACCAATCAAAATCTTACACTAATAATTTTCTGGACTCACTATCAATCTAGTTGATTTTTTAGGCTCACCAACTAAAATCTATAATATCCAATTTCGGGCTTGGAGGGCCTAATCCCCAAGTTTCTTTTCCTAAAGAAACTTGAAAAGAAATAAAAATACAATAGATGAATTTCAGCACAAAGATAAAAATAAAATTTTATACTCTTTGATCCTAAAGAAAAGGTTGAATGTTCAGCTCTTTTGAAGCTTGAGCATTTTTCTTTGAGGCTTGAGAGGATGCTTGAAAAGTTATAGAAGATAGCTCTTGAATGTCCTCTAAAATAACTAAATAATCTCTCTTTTTTCTCTCTTTTTAATGTGTAATGAAATCCCTCTTATTTGAAAATAATTTTTCTCTTAATCCTACTTAATCTTACTTTCAAATTGATTCTCCATCTTTAAATATCTTTAGAGATGGTTGAAAAATGAGTTTTAGCCATTGAAAGCTTTGAAATAACTGTTAGAGATGAAAAAATGTTATTGAAAAAGTTGCAGAAACTAGCCATTAAAGGTTGTCGTGTGTTTAGAGACTTCTCTTTTTTTTTTTTTTTGGAGACATCTCAACTTCACTTCGAGATCTCGATCTTAGTTCATAGAAATTAGATTTCTATTTCCTAAAATGGAGACGACTCGAGCTGATTTCGAGTCCTCTCAAACCTGTGCCAGCATGCCAACTATTTGGAGATGATTCTAAATTTTTTAGAGATGACTCCTTTTGCTCTAGGATCGACTCTACTAAGTCTTGAACTCAAAAATTTTTTCTTTAAAGATCTTGACTTAGTGAATTTGTGAAGATTTTTTTAATAAATATTTTTTTAAATTTTAGCACCTAAAAAGATCTACATACATTCTTGAAATACATGATTAGATGTATGATATGCTCAAAGTTTGGCAATCATCAAAATCAATCTCAGGGTCAACAATCTTCCACTTTTTGATAATGGCAAAATCTTTGAGCATATGCTAAAGAAACTAATGTGAATCATGATAAGAATAATAAATTAAACTTCATAAAAATTCTTAATGAGCCTTTAATTTATTGCACATCATTAGTACATACATATTTCATATACTCATATCAAAATGATGTTTCAATTCAAATCAATGAGTATCAAGATTTTAGGCATAAAAAATTTGAGTTTATTAAGCATCAATCCTTCAAGTATATACTCAACATACTTCTCTCTCTTTTTGACAATATCAAAAAATTTATAGAAAAAAACAAAAAATAAATATCAAAATCAATAATATGAATGTATCAAAGTAAGAGATATATCAAGTTTAGAAAATTAATTTAAATAAATTATCTTCCTTTTAAAAATTTATTCTTTAATTCAAAATAAGTTTAAAATATTTATTTTAATTTTAAAAATTAGATTGAATTCAAATATCAAAGGTTTTTCCCCTTTTTGAACAAATATGATCTTTTTAATTAGATTTTCAAATATGCACTTTTAAACTTTAAAAGAAATAAAGTTTTTTTTAAAATATTTAAATATAAAATTAAGTATAATATATACTTTAATATTCAATCTTTTTTTAAAAAAAAATTTGATTAATTAAGTTTGAAAAAGATATGTATCAAGTATATATCGAGCAAAGTAAAATAAATAGTATTAAAGTAAATGATAGTCACATTTTTAAATTTATTACTTTGAGTAAAGAATTGCTTCAAAATAAATAATTCATAAGAATTTCACAATACACATCAAAAATTTAGTATCAAATTTAAATTTTTAAATAAATTTAAAATTTATTTTAAAAATTTATTTTTGAGCAAGAATATGCTATAAATTTAATTTAAGTCTAATTTATCATCAAAAGAAATTGACAATCAAATCAAGTAAATGAAATTGGATAATCATATGAAAGCTTAATTTAAGAAGATCATATAGTAATTGATTGAAAATTTAAGATCAAAATTTATTTATCGTAATACAAATTAATCAAAAATTTCAATCAAATCAAGATAAAAAAGCATTTCTTTTTTTATTTTGGAGATACCAAGAATTTATTTTTCTTTTAATATTTTAATAATATTATCTCTCCTTATTTTTTATAATTATAGCTCGATTATTTTATCTTTCAACTTTTCTCCCTCTTTTTCTTTCAAATCAAGCACATTTAACCTGAATTTAACTACTAAATTTAGATTTTCTAAATTTAAAAGATATTTTTAATTTTAAAAATCTTTTCAATTAAATGATTATTTTTTAAAATATTTTTCTTTCTTACTTTAGCAAACAAAGTTATTTCTTTGAAAGATTTTCTTAATATCAATTAAATCAAAATTTTGACCAAATCATGATTTTCTTGATAGTTTAATATCACTTAAAGATTAATTTATAAATTCAACTTGATACCAATTATTTTAGTTTTGAGTTGATAAAGATGAATTGATTCAAATCAAATAGTTTTGAGGATTTAGAATGATAAATCAATTTGAACTGATATCAGCAAATTAGTCAAAGTAAATCATAAAGAAACTTTTAGTAATTCTTCAAAAAGATCATCTCCTCCTTTCCTTAAAAAATATCAAATAATTAGATTTAGAAAAATGATATATTTTTTAATATATTTCAATATCATATCAAAAAAATATAGTTGTGCAAACCAGATTTGAAATATTTTTTTTTATCAAAAGATAAATCAATCAAATACATGATAAATAGTAAGCTATTTAATACTAATTAATTAAAATTAAAGTTCTTTTTAAAAGTTTAGCTTTAAAAATAAATGACAGCTTCGTTGAAATATTTTGCTTGATATCAACATCAAAAGATTCAAGAAAAATATTTTTCATATTTAATTTTCAAAATTAATTAATCAATGTTTATAAATTCTCTTTTAAGATCAAAAAAGATAATCAAATCGATGATCAAGAAATATATTCAAGTCAAGAAATAAAATAAGATCAAATCAAGAAAAAAACTAGATGAAGGCTCTATAAATTTAGTTCAACTAGAGAGTTTTGAAATCATTAGGGGTTATTCTATGATGCAATGCAAATTAATACTTCAAACATTTGATCTTTTATGATTGAATGACTTATATTCAAGAAATTAGGTCATACAATTTTTTTTAGGATATTTTAACATTTAAACATCTTATTAGAAAATATCAAAAATTATTCAATTTTATAAGTTTAGCATCCAAATAGTTTCATATGCAATTAAACTCATAATAATTTTAAGTTTTTCAAATAATTAAAGATCAAAATAGATAATATAAAGGATTGAACTAGCATGCTGAATTTAGAATAAAGTAATAAGCTTAAAATAAATAATCAACATGATATACTAGTTTTGATCAATACATCAATCTTTCAACTCATTAAGGATGATTATTTCAACCAATGATAAATCATCAAAATCAATTAAACATACTTAATAATTATACTAATTAATAATCAAAATATATTTAATAAATAATGATGGCATGATGTGAGAAAAGTTTAGATTTTACCAAATATCATCACTCATCCAATTTCATTCTCAAGGCATCCATTCATAATATTTTTCTCTTTTCATTCCATTAGATTCTTGGTGTACCCACAAAATTATTTGCTAATCTTTCGTACCCAAGTCATCTTGGGTCCATGGATGTTAAAGCATATGATATCTTTTAGAATCTAAATTTATTTATTAAAATATGGCCAATTCTTTTAGTGTTATATTCTA
This sequence comes from Cocos nucifera, assembly GCA_006176705.1. NCBI lineage: Eukaryota > Viridiplantae > Streptophyta > Magnoliopsida > Arecales > Arecaceae > Cocos > Cocos nucifera. Next base: position 48,471 of record QRFJ01003941.1, read on the forward strand.
AAATTTTATGACCTACTTTGTTATATTTGAAACATATAATTGGATGATTTTTAAATGAAGCTTTGCTAAATATGTTCTTTACAAATTTCTATTTTCTTAAAGGATTATACCTAATTTCAACTTTATTGAAAATAGCCTTTTGATTGTTCAATATTTTTTAAAGCTTTTAAGATCCATAAGTAAAATTCTCTAGCATCGGCTTTAAATTTTTAATTTCTTTTGTTAATTTCATATTTTCTCCTAAAAGAGATTTTTTTGTTTAGTAAATTCTTTTTTTCTTCAACTAAAGATTTTTTAAAATTAAGAAATGCTTCTTTTTCTTAGCCAAAGTATTATTTTCTTTCAAAATATCTTTTTTTTGAAATAATAATTTACTCTTTTCATTGGTTAAAAGAAGATTAGATTTTTGGAGCTCTTTATTTTTCAGCTTTAATTTTTTGAATTCATCCATCAAGTCATTAAAGGCTTCAAACAATTTATCAAATATGAATTGGAAAGAGTTTCCAGGATTTACCTTATTTGTATTAGCAATGAGGCAATGATTGGTGATACATTCTTTGTCTTTCTTATTTTTTTCTATGCATTTCTCTTCCTTTATCGATGCCTTCTTTTTCTTTTATTTCTTCTTTTTCTTTTTCTTTTCATCCTCATGAGCCATGAGGCATAAGTTGGAGTGAGCTTTCTTATCTTCTTGGAAGCTTGATATTTCTTTTTGATTAGCTCTCTCAAAAGTAGTTTTTAATTTTTTTCATATTTATTTTACTAAATTATATGAAGAAATTATATTAAACTCATTAATATCTAAAAAGCAATAAAACATGTTCATAGCCTTGACATTTAGTTAGGCCATTTTTTTATCATGCTCAATCAATGCATTTGAGGTGTGTGAGCCATCAATTATAATCTTCCATAAGTTAATAATCATATGCTTGTATGAAGATACACATAGGTGCTTTCCAATAATTATAATTTGATTCATTAAGCATTGAAGGTCGATCAATAGAATAATCTTCATTAAGCAAATATTTTATTTAGGTTGCCATGAACATTTACTCTTTAACTACTAGGTTAATAATCAAATATTAGAGCATCTGCTCTGATACCAATTATTGCGCAAAGGTAATAACCCAAGAGGAGGGGATGAATTAGGTTCTTTTAAAATTTTATCCATTACTTTCTAAATAAATATGTGCTTTAATTTAAGTAAAATAAAAAGTTTGTGAGGTGAGGACTTTAAGCTATAGTGAAAGTAAGATAGTGTATGCAAATCAAGAATCTAAATAATGCAATAAAAAATAATAGCAAAGTAAAAAAAGCAAGAAAATCAAGAAGTAAAGCCATAAGACAAACACACAAAGTTTATAGTGGTTTAGTGCAACCCACACCTACATTCACTTCTCAAGCTTTTCATGGAATTTTCACTATAATCCTTCCTTAATTATAGTGTATTATTTTTCTGAGCTCACAAACAAATCTAGTTGATTTTTTTAGAAGTACCAACCAAAATCTTACACTAATGATTTTTTGGGCTCACTATCAATCTAGTTGATTTTTCAGGCTCACCAACTAAAATCTATAATATCCAATTTTGAACTTGGACGGGCCTAATCCTCAAGTTTTTTTTCTCTAAAAAAACTTGAAAAGAAATAAAAATATAATAGATGAATTTCAGCATAAAGATAAAAATAGAATTTTAAACTCTTTGATCCCGAAGAAGAGGTTGAATGTTCAACTCTTTTGAATCTTGAGCACTCTTCTTTAAGGCTTGAGAGGATGCTTGAAAAATTATAGAAGAAATGTCCTATGAAATCACTAAATAATTCCTCTCTTTTTCACTCTTTTTGATGTGCAATGAAATTTTTCTTATTTAAAAATAATTTTTCTCTTAATCCCAGTTAATCTTACTTCTAAATTGATTCTCCATCTTTAAATATCCTAAGAGATAGTTGGAGAGTAAGTTCTAGTTGTTGAAAGCTCTGAAATAGCCATTAAAGATGAAAAATAGCCATTGAAAAAGTTATGAAAACTAGTCGTTAAAGGCTGTTGTGCCTTTAGAGACTTCTCTATTTTTTTTTAAAGACATCTCGATTTTACTTCGAGATGACTCAAAAATTTTCGAGTTGTCTCGGTCTCAGTTCATAGAAATAAGATTTCTATTTTCTGAGATGGAGATGACTCAAGCTGATTTCGAGTCCTCTCAAACTTGTGCCAGAGCATTGTGCCAACATGCCAACTGCTTGGAGATGACTTTAAATTTTTTGGAGATGGCTTCTTTTGCTCTAGGATTGACTCCATTAAGTCTTGAACTCAAAAATTTCTTCTTTAAAGACCTTGATTTAGTGAATTTATGGAGATCTTTTTCAATGAATATTTTTTCAATTTTAACACCTAAAAAGATCTGTATACATTCTTGAAATATGTGATTAGATACATAATATACTCAAAGTTTGAAAATTATCAAAATCAATCTCAGGGTCAACACTCTTCAAGTGGTGGCTGGTGAATATGGCCAAAATTTTATTTTTGATTTTACTTGTATACAAGTAATGGTTGATGCTCATAAATATTACAACCGGTAACTTGATGTTCGTTAAGATAAATTAGATGCTCAAAAGAATCTTAGTGTTGTGACTATGGAGTTAGTACCGAGAGAAAATATTAGTGGATATCATCAATTTTGATATATATATCGAAGAGGACGACCTAACGAAGAAATTAATCTTCGAGCCAGTAAAGTAGTTCTGTTATTTAACTATTAGTTCAACAAGTTGTTATATATTATTATTAATGCAATGATAATGACGATGGCTACTATAGTATTTCATAACATCAACAAAGTCAGTATTGTTTGCATAGACTTTGCAATGAGGGGGAGTGTTGAGATTTATTGCCAACTCCAAATAAAATTAGGATTATATTTTTAGTTGGTCATTAATTTTAATAATTTTAAGATTCTATTCTTAGTTTTACTTTATTTATTTGTTTCATTCTAAAGGTTACTAGAGTTTGTGTTATAGATAGTGGGTTTATGATTTTTTTAAGCAAAGGTAGGAGTTAAACTCCGATCTATATGATGCTCTGTTTAAAGGGACCTTTGATATCTTTGCATGTAGAACATGGTAGAAAATCATATGGAAGATAGTGGAAAAATTATGTGAAAAATCATTGTGGAAAGAAATAAAGAGGAGAGATTATTTGTGCATGTGGAGACTCTGGTACATCTTTATAAGGTTTCGGTCTTTGTGACCTTGAATAATTTTTTTTTCTCTCCCAATTTTTTCTTCTCCCATAATTATTTTTTTCTCATTATTTTCTACAAATATTTTTTATTTAATATTTGTTTGAGATCTTGGACTTGCATGATTGATCTACTCTATATAGCATGCTATTCTATATACCTAGCTTCAAGAGTTTAGTAGCTTCATATGGCTACTAGACCAGAAAAGTCAAGCTAGCTTCATTCACAAGTCATGTTTCATTGGCTTGTGCTTTTGGTTTCACATCTGCAGTCACAGCAAGTTTCAAATCCTTGCTGGCCGCTTTGTTGCTTTCTTATCTGAACCACTACGTTTTTTGTCTTCAATTCTCATGTACCTATCCCATGCATTCTTCAAATCAGCAAAGAAAGTTACTAGATCGCATCTTATATAGTGAAGAAACTTGCACTGATTTTGCCTGATGGAGCTATAATTAAGCACAATTTCAAGGGATGGCTGAGCTATAACTGATATGTACTGTTGGGGGCGAATCCGCTCCTATCGAAGTTCTACCGGATATCTGATTGCTCAATGATCCCATCCAATAGTGACGATTAAGATTGATCCTCGATCGAATTCGTAAGATCCCTTCGGACCTTGCCCAGATGAGCTTGAATGGTGGGGGTGGCCGAGCTCCTCCACCCTAGGCAGTTAGCTATCCCTGATCACAAGTCTTCCAAACTTCTCCTTCAGTCAGACTTCTCCATCCCAGGTAGGCTCCTTTTGATATTTTTTCAGCCGACCTTTTTCGATCGGGAGTCTTTCAAACTTCTCCTTCAGTCGGACTTCTCCATCCTAGGCAGACTCCTTTCGACATTTCTCTAGCCGACCTTCTCCGATCATGAGTCTTCCAAACTTCTCCTTCAGCCAGACTCCTCCATCAGTTAGACTCCTTCTGGACTTCTCCATTGGTCGAACTCCTTCCAAATCCTTCTAGTAGACCTTCTTCCAAATTCCTCCAATGGACTTTCTTCAGGATTTCTCCAGTGGACTTCCAAATTTCTTCTGGCCGAACTCCATGCAGTCGCCTAGAAGGGCCTCCATGCCTACGCGGATCCAGCAATCTACATAGCATGAATCCACTTACACATAAATAATTCTAAAGAAGTTTGAACTTCTCTGAAATTAATGAAACTTGAAGCTCTTCGCCGCCAGCACCTACCTCCTCCGAACTTCAACTATTAAATTTCAATGGACTAGCATGTTACGACAAGAGACACCATCCTTCGTAACAAACTCCACATGATCCTAAATGGCCCACTACTCGATAGTTATGCCTGTCACCATCAATTTGTTATAGCTCCATCTATAAAAGGGATCTTCTAGATATATTTTTTTTAGCACTCTTCTTCCTCTCGATACTCTACCACTTTCTTTCTTGAGTACTCCATTTTTATTAGCCGAAAGAGCTAACTTGATCATCGAAGGATCTTACCGGAGCCACCACCCCCGACTCTGAATGAGACTTATTTTGTAGGTCACCGACAGTGGCCTCATCTTCTCAAACTCCAGCCTTGAATCCAGCATCAACCAGATTTTGCACCAATAGAATTGGCACTAGAGGAAGGGTCCCCTTTCTCTTGAGGTTCTCCTATTCTTAAAGAAGTGCTCAATAGAGATCTCTCTCCTTCCCCTTCGGAGTTCTTCTTTCCCAGTCGATCTCATGAGGATGCCTCCCAGAAAGGCTTCCACCCGACAGTCGACTGCCTCCATGATCAGATCTCATCCAGATCTGCCTACCCTCATCTCATCTCTGACATCTCAAGTTTCATCGACGATAATGGTGGATGCAGAGCAATTTAACCTGCTGGTTCAGTAGGTAGGGGTGTCACTAAAGTAGTGCAAGCCATGCAGCAGTAGCGACCTCCGATGCTGGCTCGATCGGAGCGAGCTTCTTCGCAACCTCAGGACCTAGTCTGGGGATGATCGACCTGGGTGAGTCAGCCGATCACCTCCGAGAAAGGGAAGCAGAGGGCAGGGAGCCCCTGCTCTGACTATGACTCTACCCCTAGAGGGACTCTACCCCCGTTCAGCTAGAAAACTTTGGAGATCCATGATCGTGAAGATCTCCTAAATCAAAAGCTGCAAGAAATAAACCAATGGATTGAAAAACTCCACTAGGCTTTCTTCTCTCATGGTAATGATATATGCACCAACCCTTCTTTCTCTCATCAAATCATGTAGGAACTAATCCCGTTGAACTTCAAGCTTTCATAGTTCGAGAGCTACGATGAGACTGCTGATCCGATCGATTATCTGAAGGCCTTTCAGATAATGATGATGCTCCATGGCATGCCCAATGCCATCCTATGTCGAGCTTTTCCCTCCATCCCAAAGAAAGTAGTCAGGAACTGGTACTCAGCCCTTAAGTTGGGTACTATCTTTTTCTTCGATCAAATGAGTCAATAATTCGTAGCTTACTTCATCAACAGTCGACGTCCCCAACGAGGCTTGGATTCTCTCATCCATATCAAGCAGAAGAAAGGAGAGTCCATTTGGGCCTATGTAAATCGCTTGAATGCTGCTGCTCCAGAGGTCTAGAATCTAGACTAGTCTATTGCAATAGCCCTACTAAAGAGCGGCCTCCAAAAGAATGATCTGCTATTCTTTCTGGAGAAGAAGTACCCAAAAAATTTTACTGATATATTGGCCCAGGATAATGGTTACGCCCGAGTGAAAAAGGCCTTCAAGGCAAAGGATGAAGAAGCCATGAGAGAGTGGCAAGTTGGTGATTCAAGCAAGCCCGTAGTTGAAGAAAAGTTGAGCAAAGCTCGGTCATGCTTTAGAGCTCCTTTCGAGCGCAGACAAGTCCAAACTCCTCCTTGAGCTCATCGTCAGAGAAGCCCTAATCAAAGGGCATGGTGGAACTCTCCTCATAGAAGGTTCCAGACCTATGCTCCCCTCAATGCTCCGAAGACTCAACTCCTGATGGAGATCAAGAAGCAGCTGCTGAGGTTGGAGAAGATGCGATCTCATCCCGACAAGCGAAATCCTAATAAGTACTATCTCTACCATCGTGACCATGGTCACGATACTGAGGAATGCATCCAGCTCCAAGATGAGATCAAGAAGCTTATTAGGTAAGGTCGGCTTGGTCGATTCCTGCGATGTTGGCCTAAAGTAAGGAAAGATCGGCCAAGGATGCTATCCTAACCCAAACCATCAATAAGAGAAGAGCAGCAAGGAGATCGGCCATCCCTTGGCATCATCAACACCATTTCCAGGGAACTTTAGTGGGGAGAGGCTGGCAGATCGATAGGGGAAGCGAAAAAGTGGAGGACTGAAGAACCAATATCTTTCACTGATGAAGATGCTTAAGGAGTTCAATTTTTGCATAATGACGTGGTTGTAATCTCTCTCAACATTGCTGATTATGATGTACGTCATGTTCTGATAGATAATGAAAGCTCTACTGATGTCTTATTTTATGATGCTTTTTCTAAAATATCTATACTTAATAACCACCTAAGACCTATGAGTTTTTCATTGGTGGGTTTCACCAGCGATGCTATGCCAATTGAAAAAATAATAACACTAACTATGGTTGTAGGACAATATCCTAAATGGGCCAGAATGCAGATCAACTTTTTGGTAGTACAAGCTCCCTCTACTTATAATGCAATTCTCGACCAACTTGATCTGAATGCACTTCAGATGGTAGTATCCACTCATTATCTAAAGATGAAGTTCCCAACAAATCATGGGATTAGAGAGGTCAGAGAAGATCAAGCTCTGACAAGGCATTGCTACTCCATCGTCCTGCAAAAAAGTGGCCAACCCGACCTTTGCCCAGTCGATGGGCTGGATGTTCGCGATGACCTTATTGAGGAGCGGAGCGAACCCATGGAGGATCTAGTAGCCATCTCTCTAGATGATGGGAACACAGAACACACGATGCAAATCGGCTTTGGCTTGGATGGAGAAGTTTGGAAGGAACTCATTGCCTTCTTGTGGAAGAATGCCAACGCCTTTGCTTGGGTCTCCATGGATATGCCAGGAATTGATGCTAGGGTCATGGAGCATTGGTTAGCTGTTGATCCCAAATGTAGATCAGTGAAAGAACAAATTTGAAGCCATGCACCAGAAAGATAGAAGGCGATAGCAGATGAAGTGGACAAACTCCATAAAGTTGGGTTCATTTAAAAAGTCAACTATCCAAGTTGAATCTTCAATGTGATCCTAGTCAAAAAGGCCAACGGTAAATGGAGAATATGCATAAACTTCAAAAAGCTGAATAAGGCCTATCCAAAAGATAGTTACCTCCTATCCAGAATTGATCAACTAGTGGACACAACTTCAGGCCATGAGCTTCTTACCTTCATGGATGCCTCCTCTGGCTATAATCAAATCTGGATCACACTAGAGGATGAGAAGAAAACTACTTTTATTACTAACCATGATCTTTATTGTTAGAGGGTCATGCCCTTTGGGCTAAAAAATGCAGGCATGATATATCAGCATATGGTCAATAAGATTTTCAAAAAGTAGATCGACCGCAACATGGAGGTTTACATAGATAACATGCTTATCAAGAGTTGAACTTCGATCAGTCATGTAGCCAACCTTGAAGAGACCTTCAATGCTCTCTAAAGATATAAGATAAAGTTGAATCCGACTAAGTGCGCCTTCGGAGTAACCTCAAAAAAATTCTTGGGATTCATGATCTCAAGATGGGAAATCAAGGCCAACCCAGAGAAGATCTGAGCCATCTAGAAAATGACTGCAACGAAATCAATAAAAGAAGTTCAGCGCCTAATCGAGAAAGTGACGTCTTTGAATCACTTTATCTCGAAGTTGATTAAGTGGTGCATGCCTTTTTTCCAGGCCCTCAAACAATCGAAGAATTTCTACTAGACTACAGAATGCTAGCAAGCATTCGAAGAGCTCAAAAGCTACCTCAGCTCACCTCCTCTACTGGCTAAGTTCGAACATGGAGAGGGATTATTTCTATACTTGGCAGTCTCCCCAACAGCCCTCATGGTGGTTTTAGTCAAAGAAAAGACAAAAATATAGTGGTCGATCTACTATATAAGTTGAGTCCTGAGGAATGCAAAGACCAGATACATTAAATTAGAAAAATTAACTTATGCCTTTCTAATTTTAGCCAGAAGACTTCGGCCCTACTTTCAAGGATACACAATAATACTCCTCACTGATCAGCCAATCAAGATAATTCTTCATTGAACAGATGCCTCTGGAAGAATCGCAAAGTGGACAATTAAGCTCACAGAGTTCGACATCAACTGTCAACCTCGATCGTTAATCAAAGCTCAGATACTAGCCAATTTTATAGTTGAATGCATGATCCCAGATGATGTCGAACTTGAGCAGAATGAGGCTAGCATTCCATGGCTGTAATCGAGCTTTTTCGAAGAAAGAGCAGATCTTCCTGAAGGTTTCTGGGCCCTGTATGTGGATGGCTCTTCCAATACTTTTGATGTAGGAGCTGGACTGATCTTGGTCAACCCAGAAGGGGTTATTACCGAGTATGCACTACATTTTGAGTTTTCTGCAATGAACAATGAAGCAGAATATGAAGCTCTAATAGCAGAGCTAAAGATAGCAAAAAAACTAGAAGCAGATCGACTCCGAGCTTACAGTGATTTGTAGTTGATAGTGGGATAGGTCAGCAGCGATTACGAGGCTCGAAAGGAAAATATGAGAAGATACCTTGAGAAAGTGAAGAGCTTGATCCTGGCATTCAATAGTTTCAATATCTAACAGATCCTAAGGATGGAAAATGCCAGAGCCAACCTTCTATCCAAATTGGCAACACTTGCTTTCAATGAACATCCGAAGGAAGTATACTTTGAAGTATTGAAATGCCCCAGTTCAAAAGAGCCACTGACTGCCATGCAGATTGACCATAAGTCCTACTGGATTGATCTATTGACTGCTTATCTCAAAAGTGGAACTCTCCCTCATGATCCAAAGAAAGCTCAAAAGTTGAGGAATCAGGCCTCCCAAAATCCATTGAAACCATCTGGGTGCCAGATCCCTATCTCACAAGCTGCTTCGACAAGATTATTATTGGTCGACTATGCACCATGATTGCATTGAATATGTTAGAAAGTGCAACCACTGTCAAAGGAATGCAAATATACAAAGACAGCTGGCCTCCGAGCTTACCCTACTAAGCATCCCTTGTCTATTTGCACAATGGAGAATAGATATACTTAGGTCCTTCCCAATGACACCCGAATAATAAAAGTTTCTCTTAATTGTGATCGACTACTTTACCAAATAGATCGAGACCGAACCTCTAGCAAAGATTACCAAAGCCAAAGTGCAAGACTTCATCTGAAAGTCGATTGTTTGTAGATTTGGTCTACCCCGAACCCTTATTACAGACAATGGGCGATAATTTGTCGAAAAGAAGTTCGTCGAGTTCTGTGAAGGTTTGAACATCTCCCATAACTTCATGTCAGTAGCTCATCCGTAAGTGAACGGTGAAGCAGAAGTAACAAACAGAACCTTATTACAAGACATCAAGGTAAGGCTTGAAAGAGCAAGGGGGACTTGGGTGGACGAGCTTTATCATGTCCTATGGGCATACCAAACTACCCAGAAGTTGCCAACTGGAAAAATGTTGTATGCTCCGACTTTCAAAATGGAAGCAGTCATCCCGATAAAGCTCAAGCTGCCATCCACAAAGGTTGTAGCCTTCAACGAGCAATGCAATTTACAGAACTTCAGAGCAAACCTCGATCTACTGGGGAAAAAATAAGAAGAAGCTCAAGTTTGGATGGCTGCTTATAGACAAAGAGCGGCCCACTACCATAACTCCAGAGTTAAAGGCAAAAATATTCAAAGTGGGGGACTTGGTACTTTGACAAGCAGCCATTTCATAATCTCAAAACTAAGAAAAACTCACCCCTAACTGGAAAGGTCCTTACGAAGTCAAAGAGGTCGTTCGGCCTGAAACTTACTACTTGAAGGAGCTTGGAGGCACCGATCTTCCATGCCCATGGAGCTCGGAGAACTTATGCATGTACTATCAATAATCTTATTTTAATAAAATCTTCTTATTTTAATATTTTCGATCTTGGTGTAAAACTATGATGATAGGAAATAGCCTTCTGAATTTTATTATTAGATGAAGTTAGCCCTATTAGGAACAGGAGGAGAATCTTGTCCTAACATTGAGCTAAAGCGAAGACCTCGGTTACTTAAGCTGGAATGCGAAGAAAGGCTCCTTCAATAGCTCTTTTGTGCTCCTATAGCCCTATTAGGAGCAGGAGGAAAATCTTATCCTAACATTGAGCTAAAGTGAAGACCTCGGTTACTTAAGCCGGGATGTAGGGAGAGGCTCCTTCAATGCCTTTTTGTGCCCCTATAGCCCTGTTAGGAATAGGAGAGGAACCTCATCCTAACATTGAGCTAAAGCGAAGACCTCAGTTACTTAAGGCGGGATGCAAGAAGAGGCCCCTTCAATGATCGTTTTATGCCCCTATAGCCCTGTTAGGAATAGGAGGAGTGTGAGGATTTATGGTGCTCCCAAGCCTTGGGAGGCCACGGAAGGAGTCAGGGTGTTGGCTCCAGAGATTTTAGGAGCTTAGTTGGTGCTTCAGAGACCTGAAATATAAGATAAAGCAAGAAACCAAATCCAAAAAATCAAGACTATAGAAAAAAGATTTTCTATAGGTTAGTCGGCTCAGTCCAAAATTGGGTCGGCTAAGTCTGAGTGCATAGGCAAAATAGAGAGCTATACGTTCGGAATTGCTGGCATGGCATAGGATTGGGCTAGCTCAGTTTCAGACTAAGCTGATCCAGTGGAACTTAGCCAGCTCAGTGCTGAGATTGAGCCGACTCAGTGTGCGGGCAGAGTTATGCGAGGATCTATTTTGGGTTAGGATTTGGATTGATTCTAGGGGTCTTAAGATCTAATTTGAGAGGTCTTAAGGTGGTTAATTCATGTATAGGTCGGGCCTAGATCCAGAGAATGAGAGCATGGGAGACATGGGTGTACATGGGCTCGATGAGTGCTTTCATGTATTAGATTAGCTGGAGAGTTTTTTAATCGGGCCTAATGGCTATGTATAAATACATAGATTGTATTAGGGTTTCAGAAGGCTATGAATGCTGTGAAATACAGACCTTTTCTTTCTTAACTATCTTCTTCTCTTCTCTCTAGAGTTGCCGTCCTAAGATTCTTAAAAAAGCCTTAGAGAAGGGGGCATCTCCCTCAAGCCTAAGGAGGGAGGCACCCCATCATCGATCCAGGGTGGAGGATCGATGGTGTGCTGCCCATAGAGAATGTCATAAGTTCCTTCAGGTCTGTGCTAAAGAACAGAAGCTTTCGTAATATGGTATTGGGGCTTGTGATGCCAAGGATGATTGGCATTCGAGCAATATCATGGAACATCAATTGGTATCAGGAAGAGGTGATGCTAGTTGGTGCACTTACATGTGATATCAGACCTAGGTGATGCCTGAGATGTTGTGGATGGCAACATGGTATCAGAGCCAAGTTTCAGAGCCTAATGGTGCATGGAAGGAAAGGAGAAGTCGTATAAGGTGAAATCAAAAATCTGCACAAGGATTCCATGGTATGTCTCAAATCTATCTTTGTTATTGCTATGATTTGGTCAATCGGGAGCAACGAGCTGAAGGTGGAGGTTGAAAGGATTAACAAAAAGGGATTTTCTTAGAGTGAAAGGATTTGGTGCATGATTTGCTGATTGATCTTGGTGGAAAGGCCAGGTGGTATGATGGTTATGTGATAGGCAAGGAGCGTTGGAGTGCTGCAATAGCACTTCCCTGAAGATGTAGGACTGAGAGAGGCTCGGCGATGCAGCAGTCGAGGAAGGTATCTCAGTAGAGAGCATTAGGGTTCTCTAGGAAGATGGGCAGTGTAGGACTGTTGAAGAGAGATTTTCCAAAGAGTAATGGTCGAAGGAAGATTGAAGAAGCGACTATACGTTCTTCGATGTCTAGAAGGCAAAAAAATAGTCGGAGATGTATTTAGTAGCTCGACTAGAGCATGGATTTATGAAGCCTTAGGAGTGATGGAGAAGGATGATCCATGAAGATCCAGCAGGTTAGGGTTGGGTGGTTGTAGAGCGGTATAGAGATGAGTCAGGGAGTGCCGGAGTGCTGTAGGAGTGCTTTCTTAGAGGCACGGAGCTGAGATAGGCTTGGTGGTACAGCAGCTGAAGAGTGTATCTCAGTAGAGAGTGTTAGTGATATCTCAGAAAGATCGAAAGCAGGTCTCAAGGAGAGCCAGGAGGTCTCAAGGAGTGCCAGGAGGTCTCAAGCAATCGGGAGTATCATGCATCAGGTTTCTTCTATAGGGGCACTAGGGAGAGTCGCGGTTTCAATAAAGGATGATTCTCTGGATGCAACTAAAGCGATGGTTGGTGTAGGGGCAGAAGATAAGAACTAGGATGGAATTTTCTAGGTTTCAGTCATTGGATTTAGAAGAGTTGGATGAGCTCTTGGGTTTTGGAGATGCCCATGGATTGCGGAGGTATCCAAGATAGCTTCGAAGGGGTCCATAGAGCGTGGAAGGTTTGAAGGGACAGCGATAGTGTTCGAGGTACAGCGATAGGCCCAGCAGTACAGTATTGGATGGTTGGCCTTGAGGGACTCGATGAAAGAGTCAGCTTCTACGGCATTAGGTGGACTTCAGATATAGGTGGAGCTTCGGAGAGGTGGCTTCACAATTAGAAAGAAATTTAACATGAGTTCAGAGCAGAGGGGTGTGGAAGGATTGATATCCTAGCACCAACATTGGAGATGCACATTCCATATGGAGCAGCATGTGCAGGAGGACAGGCGTAGTTCTAAGGAGACCATATCAGGGTTTGCAGCGAGTGTCGGTATAGGAATGCTGTGGGTTCTCCAAGAAAGTTCAGAAAAGGTGATGCAGCTACAAAGTAGAAGGGATCCTATAATTTTAGGATAGTGCAGAGATGCAAGCATAGATCTTCAATGGTGGAGGCGGTCATCCCAAAAGCCTCAAGGGTGCATAATAGCTGAAGAGGATTGGCAAAGGCAATGATTGCACAAGAGGCTGTCGAGTGCGTACGGATAGCGGGATCATGTAGGAGGTCATTGCCGAGGAATTTGCCAAGGCTTGAGGCACCAAGATGGAGATTATGAGGATTTATAGTGCTCCCAAGCCTTGGGAGACCACGGAAGGAGTCGGAATGTTGGCTTCAGAGATTTCAAGGGCTTGGTTGGTGCTTCGGAGACCTGAGATACAAGGTGAAGCAAGAAACCAAAGTTGAAAAATCAAGACTGCAGAAAGAAAATTTTCTGTAGGTTAGCCAGCTCAGTCCAAAACTGGGTTGGCTAAGTCTCAATGCATAGGCAAAATAGAGAGCTATGCATTTGAAACTGCTGACATGGCACAGAACTGGATCGGCTCAGTTTCAGACTGAGCCAACCCAGTGGAACTTAGTCGGCTCAGTGCTGAGATTGAGCCAGCTCAGTGCACGGACAGAATTACGCAAGGGTCTATTTTAGGCTAGGGTCTAGGTTGATCATAGAGGTCTTAAGGCCTGGTTTGAGAGGTCTTAAGGTGGCTAATTCATGTATGGGTCGAATCTAAATCCAGAGGATGAGAGCATGGGAGACATGGATGTACATGGGCTTGGTGAGTGCTTTCATGTATTGGGTTAGCCGAGGAGTTTTTTGGTCGGGCCTAATGGCTATGTATAAATACATAAATTGTATTAGAATTTTAGAAGGCTGTGAATGCTGTGGAATACAGACCTTTTCTCTCTCAACTCTCTTCTTCTCTTCTCTCTAGAGTTGCCGCCTTAGGATTCTTGAAGAAGCCTTAGAGAAGGGGGCGTTTCCCTCAAGCCCAAGGAGGGAGGTGCCCCATCATAGATCTAGGGTGGAGGATCGATGGTGAGTTGCCCATAGAGAACATCACAGGTTCCTTCAAATCCGTGCTAAAGATCAGGAGCTTCCGCAACATGGTATCGGGGCTTGTGATGCTAAGGATAATTGGCATTCGAGTGATATCATGGAACATTAATTGGTATTAGGAAGAGGTGATGCCAGTTAGTGCGCTTACAAGGAGAACCTCATCCTAACATTGAGCTAAAGCAAAGACCTTGGTTACTTAAGCTGGGATGTGGGGAGAGGCCCCTTCAATGATCGTTTTGTGCTCCTATAGCCCTATTAGAAATAGGAGGGGAACCTCGTCCTAACATTGAGCTAAAGCGAAGACCTCGATTATTTAACTAGGATGCAAGGAGAGGACCTTTCAATGGTCCTTTTGTATCCCTATTGTTAGATATATGTGCCCTAAAAGCCAAAATTGGCTGACACTTGTAATACACTTCTAAGGACAAAATTATAATTTTGATTAAAATCAATAAAATGGATTATTTTCTATCACATATGTGTATTTAGTGTCTGTGATACATCCTTCGAGTTAATGGTAATGATAATTCATATTTTCAAGAGTTGAAAATTTAAGACATGAATAATCATTATTAACTCATAAAATACTTTCGACCATAGGATCATCACGAGGATGGTGATTGATCCAGAAGGTTGGTGTACAATCGCTTCTCTTTAGTAGATGAGTCTTGAGTCTACGGTGTGGAGACACCGGAGCGAGAGTACAGATACTCGTTAGAGAACGAGGGCACTGAGCGTGACCACCTCGAGTAGTCATTAGGAAGTCTACCTTCTCGTCAATGACTGACTCGATGCTGCAGTAGTGTGTCTGGTTCTTTGACCTGAGGTGCATCGACAGTTCACCTTGAGGGTGTTATAGTTTGACTACACCATTACTCGATCTCCTAGCCATATGGAATCCTGAGGTGTATGTTGGCTATAGCATGTTCATTGTAGGAACTGGATGGCATCAAGATGGAATCTATCTACCTCGGTGGTAGAGGAGCAGCCCTATGATGATCATGAGAATCAAGTCCAGAAGCCCATGGCCATGGCAGAGTGAAATAATAGAAAGAGTTTCTATTTAGATTTTCACATCGGACTTGAATCGAATGATTACATCATATGACAGAGACTAGGGTTTGACGAGTTCACCTTAACCCTAATCTGATCGGGGCTCAAGATAGAAGAACTTAATCACACAGGTAGCTGCACCAAGAGGTTCGCATTCAGCTCTGATGGGTTGCCACCATATACTGCTAGGTGTCACTGGTGGATTTTGGGAGCAATTAGAATGATTTAGATGATCGATCATTCTAGCTGTTCGAATCAGAAGAGTTCTGATCCATCGAAAGGAGTTTCGATGATGTCGATGATAGAGATCATGACATATCCCATTACCATACAGAACTGAACCTAACTGGGTCACACAAACAAGGGTTTGAATCTGGTGATCATCAATTGAACTGATCTAGTTCAATTGATCTGAATGAGATTCAATTAGGTTCAAGAAAATCGTGCTAGCACTCGATTGAACCTAACGTTCTTCTTTTACTATCATAAATAAGTTGTCCTGACTGAGCCAAAGGAGTTTGTGCTCAATCAGAGGCCTTCATATGGTCTGACTGGAGGTTGTCCAAGTCAGAAAAGGTTGTCTTATTTTGTAAGACATTACCTGCCATTTTTGGTCACCTGCCATTTCTTGTTCTTTGACTTTGGTCAAAAGTCTACCTTTGACTGGTCAAATGTTGACCATTGATACTTTGACTTCTTGTCCATGTGTTACGCACCTATTGAAGAGCTGGTGGGTGCTTGTCTTCCTATCAGAACCTGGCAAGGAGGAGGGTGCATGCCACCCTTGGCGTGTGCCTAAGCTGGAGGCGCCTAGGAGTTCCTGTTGGACAGGGACTCCATCTCCTTTTTGGATTCCAATTAGACTCCTCCTAAGAACCAACTTTGACTGGTCTTAGGTGCCATCTAAGGAGGAATCCAAGGGACTCTATTTTCCACCAATCAGATTTAGATCTGATTTCATAAAGGATTGTGATTAGTTGGGAAGAAGAGGAGTTGGATCATAGATAGTCTATAAATAAGACCCTGCGCCCAACTCAAGGAGAATAAAAGAAATTCCCCATGCCCAAGGCTGCCTCTCTACTCCTCCTTCATGCCTAGCCCACTTTCTCCCTCTTCTCTCCATGCCCAAAGGAGTTTGGGATATTGGTTGGTGCAATCCAGATCAAGAGAAAGGCGACTGAAAGCTAGAAGGCTGCGCTGCTGCAAAGGACAACTGCTGATCTTCAAAAGGAGTTTTGAAGATCCTCCAGATCAGATCCAGATCTAATTTTTGGAGACATGATAGAGAAGAAGAGGATCTCTAGATCCAGCCTGAGTGGATACCGGTAGAGGCCAGGCACTTGCGTGGCTAGATCCAGAACCTTCCGCTGCTTACAGGATCATCAACGGGTAATAGGATTACCCACTTCAAGGTAAATTAAATTTGATTTAATTTATCTAAATTTTATTTTAATTATTAAAATAATAAAAATTAGATCTAAAATATTCTAGATCTAATCTAGATCAAAGAAAAAAAATTTTTAAAATATATCTCTTGATCTGATCAGATCTGAACGAACCTGGTCCGAAAATCAGGATTTTCCTTCAACTGGTATCAGAGCCAAGGTTCTAAAAGTATTTAGATCTAATTTTAAATTTATTTTAATTAAAAAATAAGTGATTTTAGATGTCACATGAGATGTGATCAGATCTGAAAATCAGAAAAAATTAAAATTAAATGATTTGGATCTAAGATTAGAAAATATGCATGACTAGTTCTAAAATAGAATAGTTCTATAGAATAGTCTTGCATGTTTTTAATTTAATTTGATTAAATCATATTTTAGATCTATTTATTTACTATTTTTTGATATTATAATTATTATAATAACATCTAAAAAATAGCAAATAAAAATTATTTAATTTTAAACATCATATGAGATATGATTGATGCATGTCTAGACTAGTTGTAGAATAGTTCTACATAATTGTCTAGATTAGAATTTATTTTGATTAGATCAATTTAAATCTAATTTTTTAGATTATTATGAGATAATTTAGATCTAAAAATATGCATGATTCGATACATGAGATGTATGCAAAATATGCCATGATTAGATCTAATTTGTATATGAGATATATGATATAGATCTAAAACTTTTTTGTAGTATTGCATGTTCCTGATTAAGGCGTTCCTCTTGGCCGTCCGATCATAAGAATGAAGAAGGGTTTAAAGGCCCTCTCTTCCCATTCGATGGGGTGTTCTTATGATGTGTAGGGGTGCTGCGCGTTCGTCCTTAATCAGAAATCCAAAACTTACTTTCTGCAAAACCCTAGATCCTGAAACCCTAGGATTTATTGTGCATATTTTATTTATGAACCCTACTTAATTAAAAATTAAGATTATGGAATATTAATTAGGTCTAAAATTGAGAATTTTAGATCTAAGACATATTCATAATACTGGGTTCGGGCTTGGGTAGCTCAATTAGGTCTAAGCGGTTGATCAAACCGAATCAAGAGTTGGTTAGATGGGATCAACAATGCTTAAATTGACCAGCCTAATAGGATTAAGTCTGGGTCAAGATCGAGTCACGATCAAGCAAGACCTAATTAGGCTCAGAGGTTAGAGTCTGGATTGTAGGCTAACCCAATTGGTTCTGGCTCAACAATTTGGTGTCTAAGGTAAGTTTGGCACATACGACCGACTGATTTTTAATTGGAAGCTACTCGACCTGAATGCATTCTTGTACGAGTTAATGGCATATTCCTTCCACCGATCTCACTTACCTGGCCATATCTATTGACACAGTTCTGATCTGAGGTGGTCAATAATCCGAGCTAACCCATGCCACTAGGTTAGTCATAATTGTTATGACTATGACAAGTCTAGTTTAATGAGACCTGAATCAATTCTCCCTAAGAAAAGATTAAGTCTGAGGTCTTCCACAGGAGAGAGATTATATATATATATTATATATATATATATATATATATATATATATATATATATATACATACATACATACATACATATATCATATATATATAATACATACATAATATGTATATATATGTAATATATATATACATATATATATATGTATATATATTGTATG